>CABEEJ010004777.1:48446-58888 GCA_901482245.1 Timema douglasi | reverse complement strand
CACACACACACACACACACAAAATCCCATCTCACTCACTTTGGATACTCCCCTACTTCACGGCCATTATTCCTTTCCCAGTTCCAAGACCATCGTCGTAAAATCCTCCCCCTTTCGCCGTCTTTAACCACCCTACGTAAGTCTGCAGTCTGGGTGCATAACCTGACCTGCACGCTACAATCCCTGCCAACAAAAAAAATATCCCAAACCACACAAACAAAGCAAAGTTCCTAGTCCTCACCTCTGCATTGCAGCCCTAGATTTGATTCATAATGAGCAAAAATAAATATGTCCAACTCTTTTTATTTGGCCTTGACCGTGATCAAAAGCGTTTAAAAAAATGCTATGTTTGTGCAAAGTGCCACATAGATCTAAATTGATTAGCTGAATATAGACTGAATAATATTAAGGTGGGAGTGTATTTATGAATTTTTTTTTATATAAAACATTTTTTTTTGTTAAAATAAATCTAATAACTTTCCAGTAAGAGTTTAATTTTCTTCACGGTGGTCACCTTAACAGTTGTTGAATATGTCAAAGAGTGTCGTGAAATTTAATGATAACTTTTTTCCTTCATTTAAAAAAAATTGTCATCTAAAGTTTCTATGCTCGTGACAGATATTCAACAACTGTTGGTATCACCATTTGAAGAAAAATAATTACGTTTGTACCGGATTTTTTTTTCCGATAAAAAAAAAATTGTTATAAAAATTGTATAACCACCTTAACTTGCAGTCCCTACAATCCCATCTTAAAGGGATGCAGTAGCATTCACCCTGGAAATATGATAAATAAACACTAATGAAAATTCAAGCACCAAGGCCGTGGTCAGGGTTTTTTTTTGGTAGGGGGGTTCAAACCCCCTCCAAAATTTTATGAACAAAATACATATGGCTTTATTAATTTTATGGTTCAAATAATATAAAAATTAATGTACAAGTACAAATTAGGGTGCTATGTAACCGTAAAAAGCACTTCATATAGCTTCTAGAATTGTTTATCACTTAAAAAAATTTCTAGCTTCCGGCAATCGGGGGAGGGGCCCCCACCAAACACCTCCCTACCCCCTGAAATTACTGGCTGGCTACGGCCTTGGGTAAAACAGTTGGGAACAGGTTCATCATGTCCGTGACCTTTCACTATTCAGTTACGCATTCATTTGCGTACATTGATTTTGTAAAAGTGACAAAAATGTAAAAAAAAAAAGTACAAACCTAAGTTGGGTCGTGTAACAGGGGGCATTTACTCAAATGTAAATAAACCCTCCGACTGGAATAAACTCCCCTATCCACTGAAATAAAATTGCTCCCCGTTATTTTTATTACACTCCCCTTTAATATGTTCGAATTTTAAGTTGATAAATTGTTTTGTAAAAAACTCAAAATAATTTCTAAAGGCATCTAATTTTCAAATAGCTTCTATAATAGGTATCTCATTTTCCAAAAATTTCTGGGCGAAGACCACTTTAGGGACATTCAAAATTCTAAAGATTTCCGGAGGACGACAACTCCGAATATAGTTTAGGTCTATACAATTTCCAAACATTTGCCGAGGGGGTTTCCCAGGCCCTCCTTTGGTTTGAGGGTCAAAGCCCCTTAAGACATTGTTTCCTCGCTAAATGTCACATTTACAAATTAGGGTCCTACCAAAAATATCATATTCATCAGAAATACTGCAGTGTGAGCGGTGAGGACATCTACCTTCGAGGATGCGGTACTCTTAACCCATTCCCCCCTCCCCCCTCAATTATTATTATTTTATATTTGCAACTTTGCTAAGGAAACCCAATTTTTTTTATAAATGTACATGAATAAAAAATAATGCAAAGAAAGTAAAACATTATGAAAAGGCGAATTAAAACCTTACTACAACCCTTTCCTATGTTCCAACAGGATACAAAGTAGGCCTATACGATTTCTTTTTACTCTTTACACGCCAACCTAAAAACAGAAGAGAGCTTACACAAGAATGGCGGACTAGAAGATCAAAAGGAGAGACACAAGCGGCGAAAGGGAGAGAACAAAAAACAGCAGGAACAGATCCAACAGAATGACAAACGATAAAGAACAAAAAAAAAAGGGAGAAGGCTTGAAACTGAGGCCTCTCCTCCTCCTCCTTAGCATTTGAGAAGGGCTGGCAGAAAGGGGGGGGGGTTGATGATAAAAGGGAAGGGCTGTTGGGGTGACGTTGCAATGCGGTGCATTGTAAGCGCGGGTGGAAGACAAAATAGGGTGGGAAAGGGAGAGAGAGGGAGTTGTATCCGCACTCCCACTTCACCCCCCCTTCACAAAAACTTCCCCTTGACAACGCACAGGATAATGACGAGGCGGATAGCAGCATGACGTCAAACCCCTCACCCCTTACAAATTCCCCGACCCATCAAACTAACTACACAAAGGGGGGTGGGGGGTTGAGGGGAAATATAACGTTGTGGCTTGGTGTGCTGTAGGGGAGTTACGAACTCGGGTCTCTCTCTCCGGGCCTGTATTCATTGTATTGTAACGACCGAGCTTCGGGTGGGGCTCATCCTATAGCAGATCTACCCAAAGCAGAGTTTATAAGCGTAATCACAGCAATGACTTCCCTTTTACCAGCGCCCTAGTTTCAAAATGACAGGTGAAGGAACCGTGTCACTCTTTCAGTTAGATATTAAACTCTGTTTATAAATCAAATAGGTTACATTAGTATTAGTATTGTTACTATTATTATTATTATTATTATTAGTGCGTCTTACATGTTAAGGTTCTAGATATATATGATTAATGAGGTAAATTGGAGGTAATTTACCCACATTTGTGTGGAAGGAGACTGGGAAACTATTTGGGGGAAAACTAAGCTCAGTAGACCCGACTGGGGTTCGAACACAGATTTTCCAGTTATCAGCAGGCAAGTCTAGCACAAGAGTGACGCCTTATACCGTACGGTCACTAACACGAGTGTATATTATTATTAATACTATTCCCATCTTTAGTATCTAATTGTATGTAACATTATTTAGTTATGATTTTTTATTTTATTTTCTTATGTAACTGTTGCCACAAGCCAGGTATTTGCGTACTTTTTAATGCTGGTCTTGTGACTGTTGGCCAGCACTACAATAATGTAAAATGAAGGTGAATTTAAATTATTAATATTATTATACCTATTCTAAATAAGATTTGAAGGAAGCAGTCCAAAGAATGAGACAGTTAAATTATTATCAAACTAAGAAGATGTAATTCTAAGAAGGGAACGGCAAATTCTCATCAAACCTCAATTAGAATTCTGGTAGATAGAACCGTATTTGGCAGTTACAAAAGTTATTCGTGTGATTCTCAGTTGTCCCCGTCGTATAAAATAGAACTAGCAGTACAGTACCAATAGTTTAGTGCATGTACGCCAATTGTTTCTTGAGAAAGTATGTAGTTTCATAATGCGTGATTGTTCATATTCAAGGTCAGTCAAAATATGTTAATTACCCTTTTCGGTGGCCACATGGTCTAACGCTCAACTCTCGCAATAGACTAGACTGCCAATGACGGAGATCGAGGTTTGAATCTCGGTCGGGTGTACTGAGGGTAGTTTTTCAGAAATTGTTTCCCACTCTTCTTCCACAAAAATGCGGGTACACGTCCTATAAATATGACCTCCCTAATCCCTAAAATCGTTAGCATAATTAGTACACATGAGTATAACACGAATGGGTAGTAAGGCGCGGTGCTAAAAAAAATGTAAACGGTGTTAAGTTTTATTATTATCTGTCAGGATGGGTGCACACTGGTCAATTTTGTCAGAAAAATTATTATTAGCACCGCGTCTTACTACCCGTTCGGGTTACACGCACTTACGCTGATGTGTAATGGTAGGGTGATTGTGAGATGAAATGAAGGACCTACAGTTTAACGTGGAATCCGAACCACGGTGGAGGCCTGGCATTCCCCACATTCACAAGATGTCTTGTCAGAGGTGAACGAAGGGTTTGGTAATCAGATAAATATTTGCCGCGACCGAGGATTGAACCCCGGCCACCAGCACAGAAGTTTGACACCTTACCCCTAGACCACCAGGTTACCAATTTTGTCAGCAAAAAAGATTATATCTTCCAAAAGGTATTTTAAATAAAAGTTGGACTGTAGTTCCTGTTTTCTTTTCTTGGTCGTCTCTATTTCTTTCTGTATTTCACTATCAAAACTTACGTTACGTTTATATTGTGGTTTCTTTAACTAACAGGAGAAGATACCTAATCCCATCTCGGAACAAAAATTACTATTCATAAAAGACCGTGATTCAATCACTGCCGTGGAACGCACGTGATTGACATTGAGGGTTGACGCATGTGCAGAAACAATTGTGTTAACATAAAACACGGGAACGTGTTTCGGCGTCAAGCATGATTAAATACATTTCTCTATGTCTTAAGGCAGGCATGTCAAACTCGTTTAGTCACGTGGGCTACAGTGAAAATGGATAAAATACTGAGGAGGCCACATTAAAGATAGATATCTTATCTTTAGTAAACAGAATCAATTTTAAAATTCTTATTATTAAAACAGGAAAATTATTATTACATACAATGTTAAGACCTACCCTTTTTCTATCTTGAAATATTAAACCATACTTTTGAATTAATGGTTTGAAAATGTTAGGCATTAAATCTTGTGATGAAGTCAATTTCATAATGTGATGAAAAATGCGTTTCTGTGGTGTAGGCAGCGACATCTCATACGTGTTTGTTTCTTTTTATGAGAGAAAACAATCGGCCACAAATTTGAAGTCAAACATGGCACATATTTGGTGCGCCAATTAAACAATCGTTTGGATGATCTCTTGTAAGTAAAGTAAACATATGGGACACCAACCACACTTTCTAAATTTTCCAAGTATTGCTCAGTTTCCAAAAGTTATAATCCCAAATTGTGTATTTCTTCAACATTAAAAACATAAGAAGAAAGAATCGGACCGCATTATATTATGTCGGTACATCAAAAGGTTCGTGGGCCGTACACAATCTAGGATCGGGCGACAAGTCTGTTTTAAAGTATATTTTTGTTTTTAGCCTAACCAGTAGTCACCAAAGCCCTAAAAATACACATAAATCGGGATAAGTCATGCACAGATAAGAACTTTTTGTTTTATAATGTTTCGACTAACATACAAATAATATACCCAGACACTCAACCTACAGGTTAAAATGGTTGCTCTTTTTGGCAGCTTGAGTCCTTCAACACTAGGATCGCTGCAGCTAGTCCTATCATCAGCCAGCAGTGACACTAGCGAAGCCCAGTGTTGAAGGACTCAAGGGGGCAAAAGGAGCGCAGCGAAACCCCCGTAAGGTTGAGAGTCTGTTTCTTACTTGTCTGTCTGTGTCCCAGCTTGTGTTTGGAGCTGATAATGTGCATTTATTTTGAGTGATTATTTGAATTTAGAACAACATCTCCGCTCTTTACAGATCCTACCGATAGACGGGGTTAGGGAGTGAGTGGTTATTTCACCTATCAACCTATACCTTGATTTTTTTTAAAAGGGCATTTGAAGAATCTTTCTAAAAAATACAAACTTATTTTCGACGCTCATCACTAATAAGTAATAATATTTTAACAACTTTATAGATTTTGATCCCCATCAAAAGTGACAAATGCAAATCATATGAACTTGCGTAAAAATACATAAAGGTAGATCGAGTAACTTATCCATTGTCAGATGTGTCGATCCATTAGAAAATTGGGGTATTGCTGATCTTGGTCTATTTTTAAGGTGAGGGTGGACGTGACGATAAAGTGGATTGGAGGGAAGAAGGGGGATGGATTATTCTTCCCCTAGAAATCTATTCGCCGTATTATCGATAACACCCCAATCGTAGCGGTTTAAACTTTTCAGGGGAATTATGAGGGCTGCGAGGTCTTGAATAAGTCAAGGGATACCGGGTGCTAACCGTTAATGAATCTAACAACGCTTGAGGGGATATAGCAATTTAACAAAATGAGATTAGCTTCTCCGTGACCCCTCCTTATCTCATGAAACTGATTATATATACAGTATATATCAAAGGTAGAGTCGATTCGCCCTTGGAGTGGTGGTAACTGACAGCTAGTACAAGTTAGCAGGTCTACTCTCATGTATCCATTCGCCAAACCATATGATCTACCATACCATATGTCGAGTTGCTGTAACTTATGGCAATCAAAACTTTGCACCGTATTTGCGTGGAAGGAGAGTGGGAAAACATTTAGGAAACAACCCTCAGTACAACCAACCGGAATTCGAACCCGGATCTTTCCATACTCGGCAGGTCAGTCTAACAAGAAAATGATGCTCAGAACATTCGACCACTCAATCAAGTTATTCTCATACTTATTTCAGTAAAGAAACTTATATTAAAAAACCAGTGGAGAAGCTAATTCGAAATATATTACTTCCATCACACATTCAATGAGTTCACCCGTGTATTGAGAGCAGGTAACTAAGATTCGCAAACCAAATATGTAATTGTTTTCAGAGTAGTTTGTGTATGTGATGGGCCTATATGGTTAAAAAGGTAACTTAAATTCATATTATCATATTACTAAACAACCAATCAATTTTTTAAATTATTTAGTTTATTTATAAAATACATTAAGTTAAAAAACCCACCTTAAAAACTTTTTTTTAAATAAATAAGTTATGTTTCGTTTTACTTTTGTTTAAAATACAGGGACGGAAAAACTTGTTTTTCTGCCCAAAACAAATAAAATATTTATCCAGTACAAACATTGAATTTAAATTTATTTGGGTGGCGAGTTCAAAATGTATTGAATACCAGTCAAATGATGTCATGGAATTTAATGACAGCTTTTTCTCAGCATTTGAATGTGTCATATAATGCCGCTTTGCTCTTGAGAGATATTCAACAACTGTTGATATTGCCGTGTGAAGAAAACTAAGCTCATGTTTCTATTGGAGCAATACTTTTATTTATTTTAGCAAAAATAAAAAAGTTTTACCATAAAAACTGCAAAAACCCTGGCCTTTTCTCACGTCCCCTTCCAATCTCACCTTAAACATCGCTGAAAACTAGGAGCTGCACAGGTACCAAACTAACAAGTTTTTTTAGCACCTCAATTTACTAACCGTTCGGGCTATACGCTTACGCACAAGTTTCACTGATAGTACTTGCTTTGCCAATAGTCGTCGTGATAGTGGGTCGATCCCACGGTACCCGCTTCTCTGGCGTGACTACGAGCGGCGACGACAAATACTGTTCGCTCGACAGGAAGGGAAGAAGGCGTCAGTCTCGTCGTATCTGGTTTGATTCAGAGTTCGATTCCCAGCAGGATGTACTGAAGTGTTTTTAACGGTTCCCCACTCTTCCTCCAAGCAAATGCTATTACTTGTACCTTCATCTCGCCCGCTTTGGTGGCCGCATGGTCTAAGGCTAGACTGCTGAGGACTGAAAGATCGGGGTTCGAATCCCTGTTGGGAGTAGTGAGTGTGAGTTTTTCCTAAATTGTTTTCTACTATCTATCTATCTCCACGAAAATGCGGGTACACTTATTTTAAGTTCGACCTTCTTAATCCATACTACACTAACGTAATTAGCACATATACGTATAATACGGTTTGTAAGATGCGATACTAAAAGAGATTACCTTCTTCATCTCTTCCCTCAAGTGTCAAAATGAAGATAGCTCGTACGGGTGGTAAGACACGGAACAAATAGAAGAAGCGTCTTGAATCTAGTGAGGAAAGGACAAAGATGAGACAAACAGGGTGTGTGTGTGTGTGTGTGTCCCTCAACACTGCTCACACACACACGACTCACCCAAACCTCCTGAGCTAGTAGTACCCTGCCCCCCCTTCTTTCAAAGCATCTTCCTAAACCACAAGACGTCACATCGCCGCGCGGCTGGAAGGGGACAGGGGTGGCACAAGTTCCTCCCTAATGGCGCGGACACACAGACCGCTACGCTACGAACGCAATACTCACTACAGAGGCTACGTACGCTACAGCCATACAGAAAGTTAGCTACGCTGTGGTCGTTTTCCACCAGTCCTCATCGTGTACCATGGGATTGGGATAATTCTGACTTATGATATTTTACTTTTACCGTTGCTCAAAGAGACAATATACAGTTGTAGACATGTTCCATGAACAATGATATTTACGAATTTCTTCAATTAAAGCTTCCTACATACTGTAGTAAAAAAAACTACAAGAAAAAAATAAGAGTTAAGTACAAGTAGTAAAATACAAAACGAAAAACTAAACAAAAAGTCCAGACCTCTAAGGTGTCAATGGAACTAATCTTCAAACTCGAGATTGAATGTTTTGCGCATGCGCGTAGTCCGCCAAAATCTAAAGATCCGTTTCTTCGGATCGCTGGAAACGCGTCCAATGTAGCATCCACGGCGCAGTGTAGCGACTAGCATTGTCTGATACGGTTGCTATCTTTTTGACTCGTAGCGATTGTAGTGTCCTTATTAAGTATGTGTGTTCAAGACATAAACACGATGACAGCGCGCAGGTGTCAGAGTTTGGTATGAACACTTTCCGGTAATAATGTAAGGTGACTAAATCCCAGGGATGGGATGGGGATGTTTTCAGGTAGGCTTTAATTACAATACTAAAATATCAACTTCCGGTCTACTTCAGACTAGGGAACCCTGAACTTAGTGACACTTTTGCATTCGACCACCAAGTGCTGTAGTCATTTATTTTATCTATTTATTTAAAGTATTAAACGTGCACTCTCTGAACCGACTGATTATATCAGTGCACAAGAATTTTCCAATAGCGAAAGTGTACCCCAATTTTGCCGAGAAAGGTATTTTCACATTTTTCAGGGTTCTTTTACATTCCACAATGACATGGAATGGAATTGGCGGCTTTACTTCCCCTCCAAAGGATGTTGTTCTTCGGATTTTTATCGCTCAAGAAAATTCCGTTGATTCCGGATGGGTTTGAACCCACGAACCTTTCTAATACTCAGCATATATTAACCCCATATTTACAATAATGGGTTGGTGATGATATAATTAGTCGGTTCAGAAGTGCACATTAAATACATCAAATGAATAAATATTATACAGTTCCGAACTTCAAATTTTATTTCAACACAGCTAATATCATAAATATATTTTAAAAGACTGGTCCCATTATTTTCAAGACAAAGTGTCGCCGCTTTCGAATGTTGTGTAGCCAAAAAACAACCGCTTACTAATCTCTCATCAAGAAACATAAAGGTAAGATAGAGAGAGTGACGAGGTGGAGGGGGCCAGCAGAGCTCGCGTGAAGCATGTGTCCCCCCTCTCGTGGGGAAGAGGAGCCATTATCTTGGTTGCACATTGTACCGTCGGTAGGACGTGTGTAGGAGACGCTACGGGCAACACAATAGGTCTGCCTGCCTGCGACTCCGGGACCTAGAGCTAGGTGTAGTCGAGATAAGTCAAAACCCACACCTATTCCGCCCTCACCGCTGTGGGACCCCCTCACCACACATTCACTGCATTGTGAATATATTCCGTGACTGACGAGAGAGGCGGTGTGGTGTGGTGTGGTGGTGGTTTCAACTTATCTTTTCAACTTTTGAATTCGATTATGTTTGCTATTACCATTTTAAATAAGTGACCGTCGCTTGTATGATTTTTAAATAATTTAAATAAATGTATGTGACGCGCAAAAATAGGTTCATTTTCTTACGTGCTCACGTCTTACTACCTTCCCCCACCCCCTATTCGCATTTAACTACACTATTGGGGTAGGGATGAGTGGAGATAAAAATTCTGCGGTGGCGGCTTGCGGTGGAGAGTTTAAATTGTAGAGGTGACACTTAAAGCTTATTATACTTCAAAATATAGTTTGTTAAGAGACGGATGGGTTATCATAAGGGGGCACGGGGCTGGGGTAGGGGTAGTTACGAAGCACAAAGAATAGGGGGGAGACAAATGTCGGGCCAACCTTAAAATTATCTTAACTAACTTAATGAGGATAAAAAAAATGAAGTATGACTTATGATCACAACGGGTCTACAAAATCTCACGTTCATTTGTTTATCTACTACTCTTTTTAGCACCGCGTCTTACTACCCGTTTGGGTTATACGCTTTAAGTACTAATTACGCTAATGGATTAGGAATTGGGAAGGTTTAATTAGAGGAAGTGAACCCGCATTTGCGTGGAGGGAGAGTGGATAACCATTTAGGAAAAACCACCACCAGTTCACCCAACCGAGATTCGAACCTCGATCTCCCCGTCCTCAGCAGTCGAGCTCAACACGACAAACGCGTTAGCCAACTACGCCACCGAGGCGTTTTTTTATATTATTATTATTATTATTATTATTAGCACCGCGTCTTACTACCCGTTCGGGTTATACGCACTTACGCTAATGTGTAATGGTAGGGTGATTGTGAGATGAAATGGAGGACCTACAGTTTAACGTGGAATCCGAACCACGGTGGGAGGCCTGGCATTCCCCACATTCACAAG
>CABEEJ010004777.1:28832-48313 GCA_901482245.1 Timema douglasi | reverse complement strand
TTAACGTGGAATCCGAACCACGGTGGAGTTTTTTTTTTATAGTTATCGATACTATTTAGGAAAAACCGCCCTCAGTGCAACCGACTGATAGCGAACGCCGATCTCCCTGTCATCGGTAGTCTAATCTATTGCGAGAGTAGCGCGTTAGACCTTAGGGCCACCGAAACTCGTCTGATGATGTTTCTGGTGTTAACACCCTTAGGAGAAATTAATCATAAGTACTCGTATAAACGTTAACATTTGGGATATTCATATCTCAATTACATTAGTTTCATTTAATCAGGTGAAATTATTTTACGGAAATAATAATTGAAAATTTTCCGTTATCTAGGGATGAATTAAATGACAAGAAAAAGTGAGATGCATTTTAGGAGAGAGAAATAAAAACCCAACGAATCCTAAGTACACACGGCCGGGATACAAAACCCGACCTCCTATTCACCGGAAAATCAAACCAGACTAGCTTGATGACTTATTTCGGGCGTCCACCGATGCGAGTGTCTTATTGTTAAAAAAACGGAGAAGTGTCCGATGCAGCTATGTTTGGGTTCTTTTCGAACATTATTTTTGTGAACGGGACTGAACCGTACTAGATTCAAGTCGAGAAGAATAGACACAAGCTTCGCGCGTGGCACCGAAGAGGGCTACGTAATACAGTCGAGTGTATGTAAATCCAAGACAACAAAACAAAAAAAGATATATATATATCTCTGCAGGTGTCTGTCTGGAAAGTGTAGCTGCCCGCCGCCAGGGCCGCTGTTCTCTTCCTTGTTCATAAAACGAGTTGAAATAAATATTGCAGGGCTGAACAGTAGATTATTGGGGAATATACCTCAAACCGGGATACTTTTTTTAACTTTAAAAATATACCGTGCTCTTTTAATCAGCTAGTGCCAAACCTCAATTGCGCGCTTGGCTTTTTCTTATTATTTACTTTCTTATATCAAGAGAGAGTATTGTGATCTTGAAAAAAAAAATATTTCGAGACGAGAAATTTTTACCTTTATTTAATGTAAACACAAACCCCAAAAAGTAGATTTTACAAATGCCTGTCCCCATGATTACCTGTTTGTCTGTCCCTGGCCACGGATCCAAAAGGTTTGATGGATTTTGTTCAGATTGATATTTAGGTTATGTAGGGCTACCATGTTGTTTTTTTCCAAACTAAAAAAAAAATGCTGTAATGCCCTTAGAGCTGTCGAGTGCATGTCTAAAACCTATTTTGTTAGATGGTGGGTGGGAGGGTGAAAGACGTGGTGTGGCTTCACAACAGACCAAAGTATCCTTCCGCGCCAACAAGAACAGATGGATCACGGAACTGTAGATGGCGCTAGCTACCGGACAGGTCTTGCGGAAAAATCATTCCTTTGGAAAGTTCGAGAAAGAGTTACATTTTTATGTTAATATTTTCAACACCCCTTCTAAGATAATGTATAGATGTTTATTAATTGTTACATTTTCTTATTTTTTTGTTATGAAGCCGGCACAGAGTGGCTACAAAACATATTTTACAAAATTCTCTGACTTTTCCAGGTTTTACAGGCAACATTTTTCAATTATCCCTGTCTACTTTTCCCCAGTTTTAATGGTGGATGATGACTTTTGTTTAGTTTACTATTAATCACATATTAAAAAAAGTTTGTATCTACTAAACATAAACGGTTCTATCAGTTATTTTAAAAATTAAAATGTTATTTTATTTAGGTATTAACTTTTGTTGAGAAATTAATGGGATATTTTAGAAATATTTTTTATTTCCCTAACTTCCTTATTTTTAGTTAAATTCCCTGACATTTCCCTGTTTTCCCTGTCATTCAAATATTCCACGACTTTTCCAGGTTTTCCCTGTCTGTAGCCACCATACGACAGCGTCTATTGAAAAATGTCAATTTTATCGATATTTGGTCACTGATAAAATGATAGAGAGGGTGTGTAATTTAAAAGTATGACTTAATCAACAGGGTTATATTATTTAACAAACAGTTTCCAAAAATAAAATTGCAAAATAAAAAAAATTCTTGAAGATAAACGTTTGTTCCCATGGCTTTGCATTTCCACGTCAAATGAAAAGGGCCAATCGCTTTAACGAGTTTGTTTAAAATGCATTTCCAAGATTTGTTTGACATAACAAATAGCACTATATAATTAATTTCATTTTGAGCAAAAATTCGTTGAAGGGTAGTTTAGTGATTAATTTTTCAAAAACTTGAAATATTTTCACAAATGCTTATAGCAATTTTTTTCCAAATGGCTAGTTTGGGAGTGTTTGAAATGACAAACAACACTCGATACATTTGTTATGAAAATACTCGATAAAGGGTATTTTAGTGAGGAGTAATTTAAAATTCGAATTATTTTGAAAATGACAACAGCGAGTTTACTTAAAATGTATATCTGGGGAGTGTTTGACATAAAAATGACAAAAAAGGCTCTGTAACTTACTTGTTTTGGGGGGGAAATTCGGCTATGGTTAGTTCAATGATTTTTTGATTTTTTTTAAATATATTTTAAAAAGGCTTTACCAATTTGGTTCAAAATTAGTATTGACGAACAATATTACAATTTAATACAATTATAACTACATTTAAATAAAATAAAAGTAAGCTTAGTTTACTCACGAAAAATTATAGAAAATTTGAATGTTTTGGGAAGTGACCTTGAATAGTGAATTCAAAATTGGAATCTATGAATAGTGTTTTATGATAAATAAGAATAAGTTTTTTATTATTACAAATATTAAATAGTTACGGGGAGATCGAGATTCGAATCTCGGTCGGGTGAACTCAGGGTGGTTTTTCCTAAATGGTTTTCCACTCTCCCTCCACGCAAATGCGGGTTCACTTGGGGGATAAGGACGAGTTTATTTAGCGCCACATCTTACTACCCTTTCGGGTTATACGCTAAAGTACTAATTACGCTAAGGGGTTAGGGATTGGGAAAGTTTAATTTA
This sequence comes from Timema douglasi, assembly GCA_901482245.1. Classification (NCBI taxonomy): domain Eukaryota; kingdom Metazoa; phylum Arthropoda; class Insecta; order Phasmatodea; family Timematidae; genus Timema; species Timema douglasi. The sequence continues at coordinate 45,363 of CABEEJ010004777.1, read as the reverse complement.
GAGGAAGTGAACCCCAATTTGCGTGGAGGAAGAGTGGAAAACCATCTAGGGGGAAACCACCCCCAGTTCACCCTGTCTATATTCGAGCCTCTATCTCCCCCATCCTCAACAGTCTAAATCAACATGAAACTAGCGCGTTAGAAAACTATGCCACCAAGGGGAGTGGTAAGGACGAGTTAGGCGTGTCAATTTAACTAAACCAACAAGGAAAAACACAATGAAAACGTGTTGTTCGATGGCGATTATGTTGGAATCTACCTCAATCTAAGTGTGCATTTTAATCATCAAAATGAACGGTGAAAGTAGAAGACAAAATGCTCACAATTCAGAACGAAAATGAACACGTGTTGTAGTACGAGGCATACCGTCACTAAACCAAAAGACCCGAGTGATGTCGGAATAACAAGAAAATGTATTCCTCCAGTGGTTCCTCCCTTCTACCCCCGCACACACAGGCGCGGCGTACTGCACTGTAGTGGACGTTATAACATTTAATATCATTACAAGCAGACAACTGAAATTCTATCTCAGCGGCGCTAGTGGGCGACAAGGCTTAGGTAGATGTGAGAGGAAATGTTCCTGCATTTGCGTGTAAGAATAAGAAAGCCTTTGGGAATAAAACATATAGGTACACCTGGAGGGGATTTGAACCCCAACTCCCCGAAAGGTTCTAATGAGGTGTTTATTTCTCCTACACTTTACTTTTTTCGTCGCTACCGCTTTAAAATAAATATGCGGATGGCCCGAAGAGGTGTTAAGGTGACGCACAGAAAAAAAACTACTGTTATTAAAACTTTCCCGCATACAAAGGTTTATTCGATAGTAGCCTAAATATAAACCAATTAAACCATTTTAATGAAAACAGTAAACATGCAGATGGTTTTAAAGGTGGCGTGGTGGTGCGGAGGAATCCAGAGTCATCACCAAAATATCCTCAAGGTCGACTATTATCGGAATGTTTCATTGTAAACATTCCAACAAATAAGGCCGATTGTTGTTCAGCGGTGTAGAAAATAGAAAGTGGACAAGACGATGAATACATTGCCCACAAGTAGAGACGAAAGTTTAACGATGGAAATCTAATATGATTGAATCACAAAGGAAGGGGATGTATTCATATTTGGCGTGAATACGTTAGTGACATTTATGCATCCAACCACAAGGCGCTGTAGTCGTTACGCGGGTGTGGGAAAAAGAACAGAAATCCCTAATATTACTTTATTGCAAATAATTCAATCATGTTTTTGATGATTTCTTCCTTATAATAAATTAAAACTGAAATTATAAACTTTAGAGCTTGGGGTATTGTGTGTTCATTCGTTGGGTAGAAATAGTTGTTTTTTTAACGTATAGCGTTATTGACCGAGAGGGACATGACATCTAGTTCAGTCACGTGTATGTAGACTACCCGCAACGAGATGGAGTGATGATAGTGAATATGGAGGTGTGAGCCAGTGGAAGCCTAACAACACTAATTCACACCTGGTGACCATTGAGATAATTCCCCCTAAGAGAAAAATACCCACTGTAGCAGCCAGGAATCGTACCCGGGACCCCTAGGTTCGTAGCAAGGTGCACTTACCATGACACCAAGGGACCGGATTAGAAATAGGTGTAAACCTGCATCAGTAGTCGGAAACGCTAGCCCTTCCTCTTGTATTAGACTGGATTGCCGATGACATAGGAAATGAGGATTCAAATTCCGACCAGGTGTACCTAGTGTGGGTTTTTCCTATATCGTTTCCCCCACTATCCCTCCATGCAAATGCGGATATATTTTATCTCAAAAACCCGCCTCGGTGGCGTAGTTGGCTAACGCGCTTGTCGTGTTGAGCTCGACTGCTGAGGACGGGGAGATCGAGGTTCGAATCTCGGTTGGGTGAACTGGGGGTGGTTTTCCTAAATGGTTTTCCACCCTCCACGCAAATGTGGGTTCACTTCCTCTAATTCAACCTTCCCAATTCCTAATTTATTAGCGTAATTAGTACTTAAAGCGTATAACCCGAACGGGTAGTAAGACGTGGTGCTAAATATTATTATTATTAATCTCAAAACCTGCCCTTCTATTTCATTGACTTATCTAAGTTTCAAATAGGCGGGAAATAAAAACAGTTCGGAGAGAAGGGGGAGGGGGTAAGTAAAGTTTTTCCAGCCCACTGACAATGAATAAAGTTGGCGAACACTCCTTTCAGTGAGTTTCAGGGAGAAATGTCTCAGTCGTAGTTGTCCCCCTCGCAATCTTGACACCCCTGTGTCGGGAAGGAAACCTCTACGACCCATCTATCAGTGAGTCTCGCTCACACACACACACACACACGCTTCCTTGCGTCTCGCGGTATACCCCTCAACGCGGATGTACGACGGGCGAGGAGACCGGGTAAAAGAGGAAGGGAGGGGGGCAAAGGTCCATCTCTACATGTTGCCATGCTACCACGGTGTGTACCAGAGAAAGGGGCCCCAGACAGAGGTGTGCAGTATTTCATATAAGTGTATGTGATACCCCCCCTCACTTGTCCAGTTGGTCTAGACCAGCTTTTATCAAACTGGGCTCCACCATAGTTATCGCAGGCCATGTGAGAAATTTTTGGAACATTCTTTATTTGTATTCCACACTATTAAAATAGCACCATTATGGCTAATAGGATTCAAATCATTTGGCAAAGGCGGAACCAGAACGTGTGAAGTTTCCCATTTATTTTATACTTTAATGCTTGTAAAATTTAACTATAGTCGTTAAATGTTCATAATTTTAGTTTAAAAATAAATAAATAGTAATATTTAGCACCACGTCTTACTACCCGTTCGGGTTATACGCTTTTAAGTACTAATTACTCTAATACATTAGGAATTGGGAAGGTTTAATTAGAGGAAGTGAACCCGCATTTGCGTGGAGGGAGAGTGGAAAACCATTTAGGAAAAAACACCCCCAGTTCACCCGACCGAGATTCGAACCTCGATCTCCCCGTCCTCAGCAGTAGAGCTCAACACGACAAGCGCGTTAGCCAACTACGCCACCGAGGCGGGTTTTAAAAATAAATAAATGAGGGATCAAACATGTATTTTTTTTTTTTTGTGCAAAGGCTCGTTCGATCTACAAGTTCAGGAATCCCCGGTATAGACAAACAGTGCTGCATGATCCGACACAATCAGGATCTAGAATGACGAACAAGTGTTCGCTGATGATAATTAAAATACATATGTTAGGTTAATTAAATATTATACTAGTCTCGTTAAAGATGAAAATAGTAACATCATCTGCAGTGACGGCTTTCAGACTAAATGTAGTGGCCAGGCTGAGGAAGGTTGTACTTGGGAGCCTAGAACATAACATATTTTATTTATTTGAGGTATATTTACGTTTACTTTCTGAATCCTCTGATTATACCAGCACACGAGAATGTATATACGCGAGATCGAAAGGGCCTACCAATTTTTCGGGAAAAGTATTTTCGCACACCTTTCAGGTTTCTTTCACATGCCCCAATCACCACGGGAGCGACGGCTTTACTTCCCCTCCGAAGGAAGTTGTGCTACGGATTTTCATCGCCAAAGAAAAATCTGTATACTCCGACTGGGTTTGAACCTAAAAACTTCGGGTCTTGATGCAAGCACTGTGTCATGAACATAGCGGCATTAGATGACAAACCTTTTAAATGAAGATAAAAAGTCAATAAATTCCAGGACATCCTTAATAGATATTAAACAACTGGTGTTATCGCCATGTGAAGAAAACTAAGCATTATGTTTGTACTGTATAGTTGTTTTATGTTTTTGGTCAGGTATGTTTTGTTATAAAAACTACAGGAGCACTGCTCTTTTCACGCAAACTAACATTCTTTAATTACATTTTATTTTGGAAGAGAACCGCTTATCACGAGCTACTTTAATGAAATAACATTCTTTAACTACAGTTTAAGTCCCATATTTTTCTTCTTCTTCTTCTTTAATTGTGTTGAGTAAGTGAAGCTAGAGATCGATCTCTGTGAATTCAACTAATGCACTAATATATTCACTATACATAAAAGTTCCTAGAGTTTGGTAAAATGGGAATTTAAGGGGGGAAATGTGTTATTAGTATTTTATAATATTACTATTTTTATCGCCATGTCTTACTACCTGTTCGGATTATACGGATGCAATATCATCTATTAAGGGTGTAAGGCCCAACATTAATAGCATAATAAATTATAACTATATTTTCAAGTAGGAATTCTCGAATCAAACTTGAAAAAGTGTATTATTAATTAAATGTACTTATACTTTAAGCACATAATTTACTCAAAGTGTGATTTTTTTGCATCTCTTGACACTAGTTTTGGGAAAACTTAATAATGAAAAGATGTCACATTTGTCATACTAGTATGACTCAGGGAGATTTATTAAATCTAATAGATATTAAAAAAAACTTTATGTAAAATCGAGGACAATTTCCAAATAAGAGCAATATTCACTCGATTGTTTTACATACTAACTAAAACATCGAACATGTGTGATACAGAAAGGAAACATCGATTTTAATGCCTATTTCGTTTAACTTTTTAAAAGAACTTCATTTACTTTTCTACTCGCCCTGGAACCTCATGTAACTAGTGGCAAGTTCCGGGGAGCGTCCCATATTGCCCCCAGATTTTGAAAATATATACGACGCAACCTCACATTAAGTGCAACGGTACGGCCTGGTCAGAGGTGACAACATAGCCTGCACCTCCCTCCCCATGCCTTCTCTTTCTTGGCCTTGAGCTCGTAACTCTGTCGCGAGGGGTTAGCGGCATGATTTTGAAGAAGCTATCTCCATGGACGCCCACCATTCTCAACCTCAACAATTGCCAAGTGTGATGTCTTAGAACAACTTGCAGTGAGGCTTGGAGATTGGGAGGTGTATAATGCAATAAATAATATAAATTAAATTTCATTTCTTTAAAAAATGGCCGCACAAAAAGTTTGAAAATTGCACATTTGATGTATAAAATAAAAGATAAATAAACAGTCCAAGGCATTGAAACGCTTTTACGAAGAAATTCGAAAGGGCTAAACAGCTGATCAGTCAGTAAAACGACTATATATATATATATATGTGTGTGTGTGTAAATACATTTACATATATATATATATGAATACATTTACGGAACTTTCAATTTCCTACAACTAAGCTATCCAGCCTAAAATTGTGATTGATGATTAATTCTCAGCATGTAAGATGCGGTGCTAAATATTATTATTATTATTAATTCTCAGCATGAGACAAATTGGTTGGCTCAGAAGTGGAGCCAAAACGTCTCCAGGCCTGTGTAGTCATTCTTCAACCATATATATTTTACTGAATTAAACCCTGTGGGAGGATGTATATTTTACTAACGATTGTCCTGTCGAATTATAAGATTATTATATAATATTAATAGTTTAAAGTCCATCCATGAGAATTAGAAAATCGCTTGACGGTTTTATTTTATATCATATCGCTGGTCCGGAAGAAGAACGTCACAAGTAAAAAAGTCACATTTTTCAGTAGAGATGAGAGAAATTTTCTCAAAAATTTAAATTTCTTTAAGTCCTCCACACTAAGTTTATGGAATAAGTCCGACTAACTAAAATTAGTATTGCTGGTTCAGTTATTCTAGAAAATGATATTCATTAATTTATCTTTAAAAATGTCCTCGATATATTTTTTTAGTAGCTATACTTTGACTTATGACGTTTTTCTAGATTTATTTTCTTAATTGTTTGTACTTGGGCAATAGCACCTTGGACAAAAACAAAACTTTGTGTGTTCAAAGTATAATGTATAAGTGATTATAAAATCCTGAGTATGTGTATACAAAAAGGAACAGAAGTAGTAAGTAATGTTATAGAAAAAGTACATAAAAGTAAATAATGTTATATATATAAAAAAATCCTAATGTATTGAACTATCTACAATTTATTATAAAATTCTGAGTATGTGTCAGGCATGCATTTTTTACATATTAATGATAGCAGTCCTTTTTTCTTCTTGTCGGCGATTCCCACTTTCTTTTGGTAAGCTGGCTTATGTATTGTAGGTTTACCCGAACTTCTCCTTGTGCCGATCTTCATTTCATCAAAATTGTGTTGTCCAAACGACATTTTATAGGACATGATGCCTGGCTTGTCTTTTTCAAGCCTTATCACCTTCATGTCCTTTAGCGGCACTTTAATTGTGATCCCTTGCTCACTTGCAAGCTCTTTTAGAACACAAGTGTCCTTGTGAGACATCTCGTGAACAATGTAAGGAGCCACCGATATCTTTGCCATTCGTATAAGCGCGTAATACTGTCCAGGGGAAAATATTGGGCCTGCGTGCCCTCGTGATTTGACGCTCAATGACCGCGTGTGCACTATCTCCCTCGTTCTGTGTGTATCCGGTAATCATAAATTAATGTTCAATACTCTTTATATTTTCTAAATTTCTTTCGGCATGTATGTACAGGTTTACAAGAAACTGATTTTTTTTGCTGACCTGCACAGTTGTCGCTATAAAAATTAATGCCTGTTGCTTCAGTCTTTTCATTCATGTTCTGTAAATATTTGAAGACATAACTTCCTATTTCGTTGGTTCCCTGTTTCGCTTCTCCTTCATGCCAAACGTAGCACGAAACGTCATTTGTTTTCAAATTATAAATAATAAAATTGTAAACTCCAAGCTTGGTCACATAGTAGAATGGCGATGTTTGCCCTATCGGACAGGGGAGGACCGCTTGCAGATCATAGACCGCTACTTCACTGTTAATCTTTTTATCTTTTTCTTTTACGACGCGTGATAGATCTTTCTCAAGTAAATTAACTTCATACAATTCTTGTATTGCTGCTTTTTCTTCTGCACTTGAGCTTGCGTTTGCCGTACACAGCTCACATTGGTCTTTCTTGGGTTTAAAGAAAGCCATGTTGAACTGTTCGTTGAATATCCTTGCATACATGACGTAATTTCCAGGTGTCATTCCCTTTACATTGCATTCTTGCACATAATCTCTGTGCAAATCTTTTATAGTTTTTCCACCTTCGATGTACTGCTTTTTGGAATCTGCCCTGCAATAATGGCTCTCAATTCTAGGAATATTGTCGATGTGGCTCCAAATTGACGCTTTTACACCATCAGGAACTGTCTTGTGCTTCCCGTGTCTCCCCCACTTGTCTTCTATCTTTTTTTCCAACACCGTTCGTGCTGAACTGTCGGTGATGGCTAGAGTATTCTTGAAAAAATTCTTACACACTCTTACGCGATTATTTCCTTCGATATCAAAATAAAAAGCATTATTGCAGATCCTATGACTGTTTTCTCTTTGATACCTATATTTTGGTATTATTGCTTTCATAAAGGACGAGATAAAACTGCGTTGGCGCTCAATGTTTCCAAGTTCCCAAAAAACTTCAAAAATCTTGCGCCTTTTTTCTTCATCAATATTTGAATAGCATTTAAGTCTACACTTTTCCCCACAAGGAACACCCTTTTCTTTGGCGGGGATAACTGCTCTTTCCTTCACAAACGAATTATAGCTTTTCCCTGACCTCTTCAATATTTTTGCTTCATTTTTTACACACTTTTCCTCATGCTTCACTATTTTTCTACCTTTTTGCTGTAGTTCAGTTGGTCTTTTCACCTTTTTCTTTTTATTTTCATTATTCACTACGACTTTATTTTCACTTACTGACGCATCATCTTGGGAAAGTAGGTAATCTGGATTCTTAACGCTGTCATCAGAGTAAAAATATATTGAGGTAAGTCTACAGCCGGTTCATTAAGCTTCAAGGGTGCTGTGATCTCTGTATGCACGTCTACAGTCGTAACAGTGGGCTCCAAGGGTGCTGTGATCTCTTCAGGTATGTATACAGCCGTAAGAGCGGACTTCGAGAGTGCTGCAGTCTCTTCAAATAAGTCTACAGCCGTAACAGTTGGCTCCAAGAGTGTTGCAGTCTCTTCAGGTAGGTCTACAGCTGGTACAGCAAGGCTCCAAGACTTCTTCTGTGCTGGTACAATCAAGTTGATCTAAATGTAAACGGCACTCTGCAAAAGAATGATTATTTTACTACAAAACTAATTAATCTTCAAGATCTGCATTTGAAACGTTCTCATCTGTTGGTAGATGCAACACCGGAACACTCAGATCGCTATTACAGACATGATGTCATAAACAGTATACCATTGTTATTTCTGCCTGATGCATAGTCAGTCTCTGAGAGAGAGAAACATTAGACCTTCATAGATCTTCCTAGCATAGTCAGGCAATTTCACTCCTTATGTTTCTGTCTGTCTCTCTCTCTCTGAACAGTACACACCAAACCTCTGTTCGCCCTAATAATGGCACAGTTTTGAAAGACTAGCAGACTAGGAAATACAAACGAAATAAAAAGATGAGGATTTTTTAAAATAATACATGAAAAAGTTTATTTTTGTATCATCCATGATTTTTACTATTCATGCCTTCCCTCCAATACCCCGGAAATTCGAGTCTACTGTAGCCTACTTATAAATAATTCCTTCAACAAGAATTAAAAACATGGTAAGTACCTACCTTGGTTTTGGTGACAGTTTTTATGTAATTGCAGGGTTGACGAGCGTGAAGGGTTGCCTTGTACACTCCATGCTTGTTTGTTCCGTGCTAAGTGCAGCAATAATCTTCTTCGATCACTTCCTAAAAATAGTTCAACATGACAAGTTACTTTCTTTTAGGTAAATTACCATTTTATGTGCAAACTAGAGAAATTAAAAAATAATGTTTCACGGATAGCCTACTAATTGAAGTCACTAACTTCTAAAATGTACAAATACTTAATTTATGCTCAAGAAAGGTGACACAAGTAAAATAAAAACAATCATCAGTTGCATAAGTCACAGATGTTATCAAGAAAAGAAGCATCTAACAGTTAAATGATTGCTTCAGTTTCTATCAAGAAAAACGACATAACTCTATTGTGTCAAAAAGATGAAACTAGATGTGTAAAATTTTCAGTTTTTATCATGAAAAACGTCATATTTATAAATATGTCAGTTTTTTTGATAACATAACTTAAAATTCGCATACAAACAAAGGCACTTACCCACTTGTGTTGTTTTTCTTGGCATTTTGAATGTCCTTTCTTTGAGAAGGATGGAACACAACTGAGTTGTGACGATCTTGTTGCCAACGTGAACATTTCCCAGCATGTGAAAAACGACACAACTGCTCTCTGCAGACCACAACTTGAACTAGACTCATGTCATTTTTTCTATCGAATAGGCTATTTTTATGGGGTATGGTATCAATAACTCAAAGATCGTATTTTTTGACTTGTGACGTTTATCTTCCGGACCAGCGATATATTTACCTTCTCAATGTTTCTGTTTAATATAATGTTTAGATAGCATTATATGAATTAAATATATTTAAATGAATGAATAGCCTTGGTATTAAATTATTCATTTGATTTGTTTGGTAGAAATGGAAAAATAGAATGTATTTCAAACATGTCCCAGGTTTACAAACATTGTTGACTTTACAAACCAATAGAATAATCAGAGTGGCTTAGTAATGACTCTAATATATGTTAGTGTGTATTTTGAGTTCTTTCAAAACTTCATTGTAGTTGTGTAAAAATTGATATATTCATTCATATATGAACAAAATTGTTTGACGATAGCTAAATATGGCCTAACTAATAGGTTTGGCCCAAGCTTTGTATGCACAAAGGCAGTGGCGCATACATAAACAATTTATAGGAAGGTCACCATGATACAAATACTATAATTACTTTGCTACTTTCATTCTTCTAAAAAGTGAATTTTTATGGACTCATTTTAAAACTAATTAAAAAAAATAAAATATAAATTTGTAAAAAGCGTTTGTCAATATACTGATAAATAAATGAGAATCCCAGACCCACTTCTGTGGCCACAAGGTCTGAGGTGCTACTCTAATAGTAGACTAGACTACTGATGACGGGGAGATCAAGCTTCGAATCTCGGTCGACTGTACTAAGTTGTTTAAAAAAATAGTTTCTCGCTCTTTTGCCAAGCTATTGCGAGCACTCTTCCAATATATACGAGTATAATCCTCCTAATCTCTAAAGCCACTAGCGTAATTAGTACAAAAGCGTATAAACCGAACGGGTAGTAAGATGCGTTACTAAATAAACAATATTGGAAGAATGTAAGATATGCTTGCTACCGTTGAGAGTTAACGAAGGATACATATCTCTCCCTCTCTCTCTCTACTCAATGTGTGAAAAGTGAAGATCCCAATTGCTACATTTTATACATTGAAACAATTCACCACACAGGATTTATTTAGGTTTTTTTGATACATTATTTTTATGATGCTATGACAATTAAAAATGAACTAAAAGTACTGGACCACTTTTATATTAAAAAAATTAGTATACTTAACGAGATGTGTCGTAAAATATTTAAAAAGTAGGCCTATATGAAAATTAGCTTTAAAATTTTGAAATATTTTGTAGGAGAAGCAAAAAAATACAAAATAAATTAAAATAATGTTTTTTTTTATCCCCGCGTCTTGGTACCTTTTCAGGTTATACGCATTTATACTAATTACCCGATTGAGCTTGGGATGAGGTAGGTTGAATTTAAAAGAAGTGTACCCGCATTTGTGTGAAGAAAGGATGTCACCGTCGCTAAAGTGTCGGTCGAATAAAATTATGAGAAAAGGGGGAGGAGGGAGACTCTTGACTTTGTCCTCCAACTTTTCCCTCTTCACATCACATCTCTTCACCCCCGTCTCCCCCCTCCTTAGTATGTACCAGAGTTTTTTTTTAAATCGTATATCACCTGAGCACCGTGGCCGGTTTTGTGTGTGGTTGGGGGAGGCCGAATGCTCGCCTATCCGCAATTCCGAATTGTCTATCCTTGAGTTTTATTGGTACGCTCAAGCCAGGCTTCAGTACACCTGATTACTTATTACTATTTGTAGTATTTTACGTGCACTTTCCGAACTAACACAACTTACAGACTAGCTTTATCCTAGGAGAAAAGAGACAACACCAAGTCTTTTGGCTATGAATTTATCATTGAGAAACGGGAAGCACCATTTCCACAAAATACTTATTTTTCCCCAGCCGAGAGCCGAACCTGTAACCGAGCTCTATAAGCTGATGTGCTACTCACTTATTTAAGGTGTAAACCTACTAAAGTAGCCCCATGGCTTCTTTGGTGCTGACTGACAGCTCACAGCTGACTTCTGACAGTCAACATTTAGGGATATACATAAATTTTGACTGTCAGAAGTGAAAGCTGCTAAACACATGTTTTTGCAGATCATATGGTTCAGAGTAGGGATACATAATTTGATTTGGTAGCTTTTCAAAGCTTTTAGCTGTCAGTTGTGAGCTGTCAGTCAGCACCAAAGAAGCCATGGGGCTCTTGTAGCAACTTAAAACTAGTCCACTCGGCACTGGAGTGTGGGTAAGACCACTACTAGAAGATTTGTATTGCAAACATTGGTTGAAAGTCACTAATGTAGAAACAGTTATTATGTTCTTAGTAATATATTATAAATAAAAAGTGTTAATAGACGCTTGCTATATTATTTTAGCACTAAATAAATGGCTAGTTTATAATTTAATGAAAGAACAAAATATATTAATAAGACTATAATGGTTTTTGTTTCATGGTTGAGTCAACAAGAGATATTGTATTGAATGAATTTATATATATAGCACCACGTCTTACTACCCATTCGAGTTATAAGCTTATGCACTAATTACGCTAATGAGGGATGAATTTGGAAGAAGTGTATCAGCAAGTGCGTGTAACGAGAGTGGAAAACCACCCTCAGTACACCTGATCAAGATTAGAATCTTGATTTCCCTGACATCGGCAGGTTAATCTACTGCGAGAGTAACGCCCTAGACCATGCGGCCACCGAGACGGTTCGCTGTCACTGTTGATATTTAAAATCAATACCTATAAATAGTTCTAATAATAAAGTAAAATGTCATCAATGTTAAACGCAAAAAAAAAGGTTGTAAAATTTCCTTCCAGCTTAATTCCTACTCTAGTTGAGCGGGAGCCTCGCTTGAAGGTCGTTCCAAGGTCTTCTGTTGCTTTGCACGCCACATAACATAGACCTATATACATACATGCATAATATATAGATATAGAGTGTGTCTAGCTTGCAGTTGCACTTCGGACCCGTCTGTCCGCCAGTCCGGCACGGTACTATCCATCATAATACGTTCAAGGACATTGTCGCATACCAAACGCTGGATAGAATCAGAACAACATTTATAACGACACAAATCACTCGAAATGTCTCTGATTAGCTTATAAAGATATTATTTAACAAATACGAATGAAGAAGTATTTGACCAGTCCTCTGTTCAAACCCTTCCAAGAACAACTTTTTTTTTACAGTTATTAAAAGTTTATAGAATACACATAATTTATATTCCTTAAATCCTACAGCATTCAAGAGATTAGATATTCGTAAAAATCTGACAAAAAATATTCTCGAATACTTAGTATGAAGACTTTCACCTGATACAACAATTTTAAGAAATTGGTAAAACTAATTATAGATACTTGTGTAGGTTGGAGATTAATACAATCACAAAAAGGGACAAAATTGTATTAGTATTATTTATTTACTAAATAAGTGTTCTCTTTTCATTCTATGATGTAATATAGATGACAAACAAACCAGCGTTTTTCCTCATAGAGCCTTGAATAAGTTTTTAAAATTAAATGCCAAGAAATTTCACTTTAACTAAAAGTGTTTATTTTTAAAGATTTTTGGTGACCTGGCGGTCTAGGGGTAAGGTGTCAGACTTCTATGCTGGCGGCCGGGGTTCAATCCTCGGTCCCGGCAAAGATTTATCTGATTACCAAACCCTTCCTTCACCTCTGACAAGATATCTTGTGAATGTGAGGAATGCCAGGCCTCCACCGTGGTTCGGATTCCACGTTAAACTGTAGGTCCTTCATTTCATCTCACAATCACCCTACCATTACACATTAGCGTAAGTGCGTATAACCCGAACGGGTAGTAAGACGCGGTGCTAATAATAATAATAACAATTTTAAAGATTTGAAAGAAAATTTAAAATTCGGATTCAATAAGTATAGGAATAGGATCTCTAATCTAATTTCATATATTCATAAACTAAGGGGTGTACTTTGCAGCTGCTCTTCTGACAGTCGGTGAAGCGTTTTGAGATTTGTAAAGTAAAAATATTGTGGGTGATCCTTTTAGTCCGTGTTACGCGTTTTACCACCCATCCGTATGGGACTCATGTTCTCACTAATGGAGTAGGGATAGGGCAGCTGGAGTTTATAGTGGGTGTACCAGCATTTGTTTGGACGAAGGGAAAATTAATTTAGGGGAAAAATTAATTCTGTCTAGATTCGAGCCCCGACATCTCACTGGCACCAGATAAACTGACAAAAAGAATTTTTACTCGTAAGGTAAGTATGGCAGACCTCAAATCTAGGAGATCCTGGTTCGACTCTGAGCGTTGCTTAAGAAGATATTTACTATTTGTACACGTGCTTGTCTAACTACCCAATTAGTAAGTATCCAGGCGCTGGATGTGTAGTATTAAGGTGGGGCTGTGGGGAACACGATAAAGTTGTGTTTGCAGTGTTTACAGCAAAACTTTTTTTTAGCCAAATCAATAAAATCTAGTAAAAACATAGATTTTAATTTTCTTCATATGTTGATACCAACAGTTGTTGAATATCTGTTATGAGCATAGCGGCATTAGATGACAAACTTTTTAAATGAAGATAAAAAAATTGTCATTAAATAACGGTAAAAACGTTAACCTTTTCTCGCGTCCCCTAAACTCCCACCTTAAGCGCATGGTTGGTTTTAAGCTAGTTTGTAGGTGGTGTTATTATAGTCAAATAGTCAAAAGTGTTTGGCAAATGTATATAGTGATATTCGACTAAGTGAATAGTGTTAAGTACTATTTCATTTGAGACTGAATGAGAAAGAAATTATTTTAAGGGGTTCCCCTGGATGAAGGATGGAGAACCACCTTATATAAATAAGAATCCCAGTGTGCCAGGTCAGAGGTCAAAAACCACCCCTGTGAAAGCAAACAAACACGTTGCTACCCTTAATCCTTCCTTTTTCACCCGTAAAAAATCTCATGCTTGTGTCCCTAAACTAAAACCTTTCTTTTCCATTTAATTATTTATATCTAAGGCGGTTGCGGTATGACCCATTCAACGATTGTGTGAACGAGTCCCTAGAAGAAAAAAAAAAAAGAGAGAAATTATTCACCAGTGGAAAATACATTTTATTTTCTTGGAAGCACGTGGCGGACAAAATAACGAAATTAACCAAAAATTTCAAGAACTTATGTTTAAAATAAATTGTACGTTACAAGTGCACTAGCTTTCTCGTATTGTGTGGATAGCTTCATAGGAAATTTTCAAAAATAGGTTTTTAATAAATTACCTTAAAATTTTTACTCGTAAAAACATTATTATTATTATTATTATTATTATTAGCACCGCGTCTTACTACCCGTTCGGGTTATACGCACTTACGCTAATGTGTAATGGTAGGGTGATTGTGAGATGAAATGGAGGACCTACAGTTTAACGTGGAATCCGAACCACGGTGGAGACTCGTAAAAACCAACTCATCATCTTGTTACACAGTAATTCCTCTTTATATGTAAATGTTAAACCAAATTGTAAAAAAATATATTTAACAAAATTCAAAGTTTCACAAAACTTTCTCTTGATATAAGAAAGTAAAATCGAAGAAATAAACAACATTTCAAAAATTTACACTGGGATTTTTTTTCTTCAATAACAGATGTTTTACATGAGCGTTGATATTTTCTTAATGCGGTTTTTTTCTTTTTGCACCGCGACTTACTACCTGTAAGGCCGCATTTAGACGATACGACTTTTCACCGTGCCCCATGCATAATAAAGAACAAACGGCATGAACGTACAAGTTATGTTGTGCCCCTCCATTCAGGCGGGCACTTTTAAATGTCCCCCGCCTACACGCTATTCACACCATCCTCTGCGGGATGAGACGAGGTTCGAGTACAGGGCCTAGCGATCGGTCAACCAATCACACATCATCATCAGCTCGAACCGGACTTGAGTGAACAACGGTGTGACCTCCATAACCCCGCGACTAGATAGCTGACCCTCGTCTGCTTTGAAAGAGAGGCCTTGCAACGCGTACTCACGGCTAGAGTCTAGAGGGTCCAGGTTCGACTCGGGGGGTTGTTATAAATGTAAGTTGTTACGCCCTAAATAATTTATTCAAGTTTTGTTACGTGCACCACATCTCACTGCCAGTTAGGACTTATCGCATATTTTAAACTAATAGGACCGGGATGAGGACGATATAATTTAGAGAAAATGTACTCGTATTTTCACGGAGAGAAAGTTAAACTTTAGGAAAAAAAACACAAGTACACCCAGCCTGGTTACTATACAAACCCCAACTTCCCTGGACCCAATGAACCAGACAAGATTAGAGCAACGTCTTTGTCCTCGTGCCCACCAATGCGTGTGACAGCAGAGCTCGGATAATGCGGTGACAGTCTCGACATAGCAGGATAAATGAGGGTGTTAATCTCGCAAGGATTTGAATAAGATTAATAAAAATAAACAGACAACACGACTCGTCACGAAGTTGCTACTGTTGTTTCCTTAACTAGGTTTTTTCCTATCTCTCCCCAAGCTAATGATATTACATTTAATTTGAACTAGCCTCTTCACCTCTACCGCTTTGATTCAAGTCGTAGATGACCCTTGTGCTGAAATTATCATTCAAAAAAGAGAGAGGAAACAAAAACAAGTTTTTGGATTTAAATACCTGTCAAAGTAATATAAGCTATTCAAAAATCATCCCATTGTTATTTTCCCCTATACCACCAGTTTGAACACAACTTCCCCCTCCACACCCCTTTAAAAAAACACCGTTTTTATTGGAGTAAAGTTTTTTTTCTGCCAACTCACTGTTAAGTTACAGGGGGGAAAAAAAGAAGTAAATTCGACAACGAAACATCCGAGCGACGAAATAGTGGGTGAGACACCCCACCCAGTCCCCCCTTTTCCCCCCCGACCAGTCAAACAACGTGATGACGTGTTCCGACCCGCATCACGTGACGCACGGTAACACACCCCCTTCTTCCCCGGACACACTCACACTCACCCCCCGATACTAACACCCACACACTAAAACCTCCCCCATGCCCCAACCCCAACCAACCAGATCAATACCCGACTGAGTCTCTTCCCTCAGTGACCGACACAACTGACACACACACGTGGACAGAGCATTTTGTAGGTAGGAGGGGAGGGGGGAGGGGAGGAAGCTCATTCTTTTAATCACCGCGTTTTACTACGCAATATACCAACTACGCTAGTGAGCTAGGAATGAGGAAGGTTGAATTTAGAGGAAGTGTAGCCACATTTGCGTTTAAGGTGGAAAACCATTTTGAAAAATAAAACCTTAATACACTCGAGCGGGATTCAAAGCCCAATTTCCTGTCATCGGCAGACTAGTCTTGTGAGAGTGATGCCTTATAACATGCAGCCAACAAA
>CABEEJ010004777.1:0-21201 GCA_901482245.1 Timema douglasi | reverse complement strand
TTGTCTTTTTTTTTTGTTGCAAGGTGTGGATAAATTATGAAGCGGCAGCCAATTTTAATTTTTACCTATTCATTACGTGTCTTCCAACGAAGTACATAGCTTTATGAAGCAAAATGTGGCTCACAGGAATTTTGAGGTTCGGCAGCTTAATAGAGATTCATCTAATACCCCTACTTAATTGTTGCTTATTGCGAGTTCCAAAAAATTATGTATAAGTCAGGATTCGAACCAGTTCATTAAATACTATTTTTAAGTGGAACGTTCAACCAGCTTTTCTCGGGTTTTAGGAACAACAGTTAGATAGCTTAAAAAGAAAAGGGCATGACATTGGTGTGGAAGTAGGGGAAGTAATGTGCACGGACGTGGATCCCGTAAATTTATCCAAATCCATGGCGAATCCAAATACCATGGACAACGATAGGTCAAAGGTTAAGGAACGTAATAGTAGCTATCTCGTGAGGCCCTCACCCCTATTTTGGTCACCACTTGATTCGCTCATCATCTTCCCCCATCCAACGCGTACTTGTTCCCCTTCACGTACCAAAAACTCGGACCCTTTATTCTCCCCCAACCCCAAGATGTTAGAGGGAGAGGATGGTGGATGAAGGGGGGCGGGAGGGGGGTGTAAAGAGTGGAACGGGGGACCGCTTCTTTCTTGACTCCCCAACTGTTTTTTTTTTATCTTGTCTTCACTTTCTCGTACCCTTCTCTTTTTTTTTCAGCACTCGTTCTTCACCTCACCCCCTTTGCCGCCTATTCCCTTTATCATTGTTGAAGGGAAACCTTTCTTCTTTTTTTAGGATTCTCCTTAGGTCTTTTTTTTCTCCGTGATGGGCAGTGGAAAGAGATGGGGGTCGGGGAGAGATAGGGAGGAACTGAATGCTGGCGTCAGAGCTTCTACGTCATAAAAAGAAAAAAAAAGAAGGAAACGTCCAGTGTTCCTCTTCTTCGCAAAGATAAAAAAACCGCTAGTATTACGTCTGCCTCAAAATCTTCACTGCTGAAGGTTTGGGACAGGTTTCAATGAAAAGCTTTCCACAATAATTTTAAAAGTATTTTTGCCAAACGAAAAAACGTCAATAGTTCGCACTTTTCTCTATTTTAATTCAATTATTTATACTGATATTGTTTTCCTCTCTTCTAAAATATGTAAACAGTTGCGTAGTCAGAATATATTTCCGTGGAATAAGGGAAGTCTCTCCTTGCTGCCGGAACTACCCTTATCCCTCATTATACCATTTCTCTTTTTATCTTTGAAATTATTATTTTATTGGGATTGCTAATTAGTTTAGTGGGGTTTTGATATCTATTGAATACTATACCATAGCTTTTTTTTTGTAGTAAAGAAGGGAGAGTAATCCTTCAGTCTCTGATCACTCATCCCCAATTATCTATAAAATCGCGTTACTTCAAATTTTGAAGAACATCTTGACTCCTTTTATATTCCTCTACTCAACGTCAACCTCAACCACACAACCACTCATACTCATCTACTCGACGTCAGACTCAACCACACAACCACTCATACTCACCTACTCGACGACAGCCTCAACCACACAACCACTCTGACTTCTTTACTCGACGAATATATTCCCGACTAGAGTGGAAACACGGTAAAAAGAGCTTTTTAGAAAAAACAAAATTTTGTTTTTTATTGCGTCTTTCTATCCACCCGGGCTATTCACATATTTACATGGGATAGAGACGAGGAAGGTGCAAATTTTGAATAAAAGTACTTGCATTTGTGGGGAGAGAAAATACAGAAGTTTAAGTAAGGTCTCGTTTATTATGTAACAAGTTGGACCCAACATGTCGGAAGACAAGACATGAAAAAGTAGGTTGCATTCACTGTCACCAACTTGTTGGACCAACATCCTGGGTCCTCAGACTTTTTTTAATCATTACACACATTTCTAGCCATAGATAACGACGTATTACTTGTAGTTTCTTCATTTATTGGGGGTGTAATCTTGCAGAAAAAACCAAAACGGAAGAAACGGTAGGGGGTCTAAAGTTTTTTTTATACTAAACGTCGAATTGAACGTGCGGATATGGAAATAATGAATGACCGACACTTGCAAAGTCGACTTGATAACTTTGTACAAACATAACATTTCAAAGAACAGAATACTTCTGATATACATCAATTAGTTTAACTGTATTACCCTTGTTCCATTCCATGATCACAAAATTATGAAAGCCCCGATTTTAAAAGTTAAATAATCTGAAAATAAAATACGTGCATCGCCACGGCTGTAAACTGACTCAGCTCGATAGCGCATGCGCAGAACCTCCCAACTAGGCCAACATGTCGGGTTGGTCGTTTATTATCTCCAACCCAACACAGCTTGTTGGCCAACATTCCCGACAAGTTGGGAGTGCGTTTATATTGTAACACAGCTTGTTGGGATCGTGCTGGCCAACATGTGTTACGATACACACGAGGCTTGAAACTACCATCAGCACACAGAGTCTGGGTTTGAACCCCAACCTGCCCATCACTGGCAAATCAGACCAGACGAGAATGATGTATATGGATCTGTTTTTTTTACTGTTGAAAGCATTGATAAACTTTTATTCCAAATTACTAATTAGTTTATAGGAAGTGATACATTCTTTCAACTCCGCGAGCTTGGACCGGGCTCAGAAAGTTTGTTTACGTCTGCCTAGCCGGTATTTCTGTGCTCTTTGTCCTGCTCTTGCCCAACCTCCCCCACCTCCCCTTTCCCTAAGGAACAATCAACAGCTTCTGTCTTCTACACCGTTAACGGCACTACACGTGGAGTCAGAAACTGAGGCTAGTTTCACACGAGACATTTTACCGCTCGCATATGCCATTATGAAGGCGCATTTAAATAGATGGAAAATTTCCGTTAAAACTCTCAGATAATTTAATCACGGGGTGAAAAAGGATGTATTCGTAAAAGGTTTGTTTATAATTGAAGTATTAAAATATCTGGTTTATAGCAGACTAAGGAACACTGACGTTAGTGACATATTCAACCACGAAGTGTTGCAGTCTATAAATGAGTGATAGCAGTGATATTTCATATATCCTTACCCTTCAAAATATCTGCATATTTACACTAATAGGATAGGGATGAGGATGGTAGAATTTAGAGAAAATGTACCAGTATTTTCATGGTAAGTTCTATAGTGAGAAAACCCGCCTCGGTGGCGTAGTTGGCTAACGCGGTTGTCGTGTTGAGCTGCTCGACTGCTAAGGACGGGGAGATCAAGGTTCGAATCCCGGTCGGGTAAACTGGGGTGGTTTTTCCTAAATGGTTTTCCACTCTCCCTCCACGCAAATGCGGGTTCACTTCCTCTAATTCAACCTTCCCAATCTTCCCAATTCCTAATCCATTAGAGTAATTAGTACTTAAGCGTATAGCCCGAACGGGTAGTAAGACGCGGTGCTAAATATTATTATAGTGAAAAAACTCAGAACATCCGAGCGGTATTCGAACCCCGATCTCCCCATCTCAGACAGACAAGTGTATTACGAGAGTGATATAAGAATGGTAAGACTACGCGAGTAATGATGCGGGTGCTTGGTGTTGAGAGCTTATCAACTCTGTGATACAGTCGGCTGGAAATCGTAAATTTACACCAACACTATTGCAGATGGAGCATTTCTGATTAAGCATTGATGGAGATAAAGACTAATTAAGTTCCTAATACAGAATATTGTTAAAATATTAACTGATATTTGCACAAAAACTGCAGTGAAAAGGCCGTTTTTGACCATTTAGAATGGTTTCACAGCTAAGCATTGTGCACAAATCTTTATTCTGTCTTAATAGGGACATACTGTAATTATTAACAAACAAAATTTGGTCGCTTTGTTCTCATCGTCACCGTGGAAAATTTCGAGTATTTTAACCATTAAAATACGAATGCACTGCACACATTTCTTGGTATTTTCTTTTCTATTCCTTTTACTTCCATACCTTGCGCGAGCCGAGAGTTGAGTTGGGTCTGCTTTGATGAACGCTATTAACGGCTTCATGATACATAAAACTGAAAATTTTAAAATTTGGGATATCACGATTGCATCCGTATAATTTAAATATTTATTTATCTTTACTTTCTGTCCTGAGGCCTGGAATGTAACTCAATACCTAGGTTACATTGTTTCTCTACCTCCGCTGATTTGCTGGTTTATCCAATTTAAAATCATATTAATTGATTTAGTGTTGATTATAGCTCCTAATCCCTATTCCCCTATCTTCTAATTTTATCCCTCTGGTTGGTCCGCCTCAGGTATTTTACGCCCCCGGTACCCTGCCTCGCTGGGTGTCCCACCACTTCGGGATCTTATAGTCCCCGGACCGGCGCGAGCCCCAGTGGAGGCGAGCATCTCCCTATCCACCACCTGGGGAGGTGACCTACCGGACATTTCGTTCCACTTACCACTACCTTGGACCTAAAACTAAACAGAGCATAGTATAAGAAAATAGAAAATTAAAACTAACTTAACCTAATAAATTTCCTGCAATTTGGTGAGCGCAGAGCATCTTGAAATTCTTCCTTCTCTCTTCATCTACTGATACCAGTCGATGAAGAAACCTTGACGGAACGGAAGCCCTATCGCCAAAGATCAATTTAAATAGGTGGGAAAGTTTCCATCTCATCTCTATGCGAGATCCTTCCTAACATCCATGTCTGTTAATATTCCGACAACTGCAGCACATACCTTACAGGGTTATTTTACATGTCAACGAGCACCACCGAGGTCAACATCACCAGTTGTTTAATATCTGTCATGAGCATAGCGGCATTAGAAACTTTTTAAACGAAGGAAAAAAGTTGTCATTAAATTTCAGGACACTTTTGACAGATATTCAACAACTGTTGCAAAAACACCATTCCTCGCGGCCCCTTCCCTCCCACCGTTAAAGGCCGATTCACACACTACGCTAAGCTAAGCTAAGATTTGATCTGGTAACTCTTTAGAAAAATAGCGGACCATGTATTTAAATGTGTTGGTTCACACAGAAAGCTAAGCTATGCCTTGCTACGCCACACTCTGATTGCTGGCCGGGCTATTTTCCCATTTCACATCTTGAGCCATCTTACGTTGTGGATGCGCATAACGCAACTTGGGCTGCGTGTTGAAAAGACGCAATGCTGGTTTGGTGAAAATATCTAAAGAAGTGTTGAAGTTTTGTTTTTAGTTTGTTTCGCGCGTATTTAATTAATATTCTATTTAGGTTTTATATTTAATACATGTTTTTATATTAAAATGGAAGCGTTAATTGGGCAAGTCAAATCTCCACCTCCTAGATTTTCTTCATCTTTCCAAAAGAAGCTGCTAACAGCAGAATCTTTTTTTACTCAGTATTATAACCTGAACTCAAAAGGTACATCTGGGAGAACGCCATCATAACTAAACTTGACTGGAGCAGACCAGAAAGAAACAACACTGAATTCTGGAGTGAAAAGAGGGACCATTACTTAGCCAAGCTTAACTCAGCAATGAGTGTGAAACCAAAGTGACAAAGTCTTAGCAGAGGAGAGAACTGTACAGCATACCTTACCTTAGCATTCTGTGTGTATCGGCCTTTATACCTTTAACAGTACCCGGTAGCTACAGTTGTTTTGGTAGTACTCTGCTTATAAATACCCGTCCGGGCTATCTAATTATTTACCCTAAGAGGGTATTATAAAGATGGTAAACCTATAGTGGAACACAAGGTAAGGAAACAATTTAGGAAAAACCACTCCTTGTACAGTTGTAAGGTATTCGAACACAATCTCCAAACCACCGACAAACCATACTATACGAGACTGACGCTATTATCTACCTACCTATACGAGTAATTATTCTAAATGTGTCATATTATGTCCCCGTTGCCGGCAAATACACCATAATATGTAGAACCAGTTATGTTTACTGGCTGTTGCCATGCCCAGCTCAACCTCAGGGCTTCATTCCAAATGAACACAATATTTTATTTAAAAAAACTAAAAAAATTTCAACCTCCCCTTCGGATGAATGCCTGTTCAGTTTCTTTAAAACACCCACACACTAAAACCTCCCCCATGCCCCAACCCCAACCAACCAGATCAATACCCGACTGAGTCTCTTCCCTCAGTGACCGACACAACTGACACACACACGTGGACAGAGCATTTTGTAGGTAGGAGGGGAGGGGGGAGGGGAGGAAGCTCATTCTTTTAATCACCGCGTTTTTACTACGCAATATACCAACTACGCTAGTGAGCTAGGAATGAGGAAGGTTGAATTTAGAGGAAGTGTAGCCACATTTGCGTTTAGGGTGGAAAACCATTTTGAAAAATAAAACCTTAGTACACTCGACCGGGATTCAAAGCCCAATTTCCTGTCATCGACAGTCCAGTCTTGTGAGAGTGACGTCTTAGACGAAGTGTCCTCCGAAGCGTGTTAATATTGTTAGTAAGCGTTACTATCCGACATCTCAGCTCAGTCGGTAGCGTGTCTTTCTACTGAGCAAAGAGTCCCTGGCTCGATTCCCGGCATGGCCGAAAAATGTATAATTGGTGAAATGTGGGTTTACCCTTTCACGGTGACGAATTAATGGCCGGGAACTGGATATTGTGCGTGTCCTAGTCTTAAGTTAGATTGTAATACATATCAGGCTATGGCAGGCCTAGCAAGCCGGTGGTGGAAAATATATGGCCTGAATAAAAACTGACCCGGACCATAGGCTGGAAACAGTAATGGATGTAAAGTTGGCGTTATTCAGGACTTACTCCAAGGGACACGGTGCACAATAAAAGAAACAAAATCAGGATAATAAATGTACATTAAACAGCCCCATGGGTCATAGTATGTGTGTAAAAGGACGAATAAAATATTATATCGCAGTATATTTAGTATACAGCCACTATGATAAAACTATAGCTTTTTGGACCAATGTAAGCCTTTCCTAATCACTTTATTATGAGTGGACGGAAGGAGGGGGCACCGGGTAGGCTTATTAAATCGTGTCACATTTCAATAATAGCTCATGCAGATATTTCCTAACTGCAGGGATTAGCCAATAAAGATTAAAAAATAATACAACATATACACCTGACATTTACGTGATTTGAACTGTCAACCTTCATCTCTTGTGAACTTAAAGTACTATCTACCGTTGAGAAATATTAAAAAAATACCCGCAAAACTGTTATATCTGCTAGATACCCCCTCCCCCCACCCTTGGGTTTTCTATTGTTCTACTGTTGTTATTCTTTTGGTGTTGTGCTTGTCCTCTTTTTTTGTGGTTGAAATAGTGTCACGGGCGCCCACCCACTCGCTCTACAGACAATGTCCTTCGAACAAGGCAAAGATAAAAAAACAACGGACATTTCTTCCAGGGGAACAAGCACTAGAGTTTGTTCTAAATGTCCAGTTATTTTTAAACGTGAAATAAGTTCAAAGTAACTCCTATAACTTATCCCCTTTCCCCCTCCCGCGGACCTTTCTCATACCCCTGGAACTTCATCTCTTTTTTACTGTGGGAAAACGGGTAGGCGGGGGAGGGGGGGGGCTTAGGATGATATGGAAGGATATACAAGGTGAGGTTCGTATTTTTTTCAGCTTTTATAATGAAAAACATTTTTGGACATAGCTAATCAAATATTGCTTCAATATTATTTCATTTTCTCTATTCATCTAAAAATTTATGTTAAAATTCCACCAGCTCATTTATGAAGGTTGTTTAACAACTATTTTGTGCATCCACAACAAATAGAACGATTTCACAATCATAGAAGGTAGCAAGTTTCTCTTTCGCGTTGCTTAGTAATATGTGACGGCACGCGTTTATGTTTAGTAATCAAGGTAACACTGTAAACCACGTGACATGCCTACCCTTCCCTCCCCTCGCTCTACCGGTTTGTCAACTAAACATGTTTTTCAAACACGAGTTGTCTTTATATTTTTTTATAAAGTGTTGTAGATAATAAAAGAGCCATCCACTTCCTTACACAAAGGATCAAAACATCAAATTACTTCGTGGAATAATGACTCTAAAGAAGAATGGGTCATACAGTAGCCCCATGACTTGTTTGGTGCTGACTGACAACTCACAGCTGATTGCTGATGGCTTTGAAAAGTTACAAAACCAAATTATGTATCCTTACGATCTGCAAAAACATCTGTTTAGCAGCTGTCACTTCTGACAGTCAAAATGTAGGTGTATACCTACATTATGACCATCAGAGGTGACAGATGCTAAACACATGTTTTTGCAGATCATATGGTTCAGCGTAGGTATACATAATTTGGTCTGGTAACTTTTCAAAGCTTTTAACTGTCAGTCAGCACCAAAGAAACCATGGGGCTACTATATATACCTAAATGTTGACTGTCAGAAGTCAGCTGTGAGCTGTCAGTCAGCACCAAAAAAGTCATGGGGCTACTGTAAGTACCAGTATGCTAGTTTAAATTTACTTCACATGAAATTGTACAGTAGCTCTGTGGCTTCTTTGGTGCTGACTGACAGCTCACATTTGACTTATGACAGTCAACATTTAGGTGTATACCTAAATTTTGACTGTCAGAAGTGACAGCTGCTAAACACATGTTTTTTGCAGATCAGATGGTTCGGCGTAGGGACACAAATTTTGGTCTAGTATTTTTTCAAATCCGTCAGCTGTCAGTCAGCACCAAATAAGTCATGGGGCTACTCTAGTTGTTGTTGTTAAACCCTTAACGTGTGTAGACAACACTATCTTAGGCGTAATGTCAGCTAGTAATTTAATTGAAGGCTTGGTTGCCATGTTTAAAGTCACGTTCGAGTTTTTAATAATGAAAAAGTCAAAATTATTTAATTATTTTTCGTCAGATGATGAATTGACTACAGTGTCAAAATTCAATATTTTTAGCTTTAATCTAATTAACACAAGCTAACTATAGTAAAACTGTTCGATTTCGTAAGAAAACATCCTATTGTAATAAAAACTGTATTCTAATAATTTGAAAACCAATTTCCAAAATGTTAATTTACAAACCAACCAGTAGCCTATTCATAATAATATGCGAGCACTACAATATATTATTACAACTTTCTAAATTATTAAACATTTTATGAAACCTGTGTCATGCTGACATTTTAAAATAATTTATAGCATTTTATCTAAATGACAAATCAACAGTTAGTAAGCTAATACAAATTTCTGACAAAAGAAAATAAAAGGCCTATTTTTAACCAAATATTTTGTTTATGTTGCCTAAACATTTTATTTTATTTTATTTGATCCAAGCTTTTATTTTGTCCCCATTACTTAATGTACGTAATGATAAAGCAACAAAAAAAACCTATCAGGGTTGACAACGTTATACGCTTCCATTCATTCGGAAAACGTGACGCCACCACCGTCAAATGCATGCTAATTTATTGGCACCATTGTTTGGACAGCCGATGCGTTTTCATTTTGTTTTGTTTTTATACTCGTACTTATACACATACATAAATACATACTCTCTTATTATTCACTCTTTTTTTTTAATCAGAGTTTATAAATACTAAACACAATGCATGGAAAAGAAATTAACAGTATTGGAGAAATAGATAATGTGAACGAGAACAAAGTGTAGAAAGTAAAGTGATGATATAGAGAGAGATAAACGTAGCAGACAGGTTGTGTTTGTCTGAAGTAATAATAATCTAAAAGAGAAATGCAATAACAACTTAATAGGGTTAAGGTTAAAATAAAATAATGCATTTCTAATCTAATCTTGCGGGTGACCTTGAATTTTTTTTACTTGAAATAAACGCGTGACTGCATTTTTAAAAAGATCAGAGTACAGTCAACACGATAAGTTTAACCCACTGTGTTGCCATGTGAGTAATTTAAATACTAAATTAAGCAAACATGTAAATATTCTTACCTTGTGTATGTTAGCCTTCCTTTTATGAGACATCTTCCCTTTTCTCGGCTTACAAAAGTTTTTACAATAATATTTTGTTTCTAAACAGTGCAATGCTATTTTAACACACCTGCCTGTTGTTACATACGGTGGTTCTTTTAACCAGACGATTATTCAGCTCTAACTTCGTTTGAATTGTTGAATACATAAGGAATAAACAACCATAGTTTTGGCTTGAAGCGAGATTGTTTTTTTAAATAGAGATTAATTATATATAGAAAAAAAACTGTGGAATTCTAAATTGAATTCTCTAACAATCTGACACAATAGTTTTTCAAAGTTTGAAACTTATTGAAATAAATTAGAAACAAGTTGCACACGGACCACTAAACTTCATTAGCCTACTTTTCAAGGTCCATTAGTTATTTAATTCCACACGACAACTTAGACGTGGTTTAGTTCATACGAATTATTTCTTTACGAATAATAAGAGTTCAACACACACAAAGTTATAATCACTTAATGTTTCATCACTTCATAACTAAATCTATAGACGATGAAGCGTTCAATAAAAAACATTTTAAGATATTTTTCTTGTCCGTGAACATTTATATGAACATGTGATTGAATTCTTCAAACAGGTGTCCTTTTTTTTTTTTACGGCGGGATGTACATCGAAAGTGGGAGTGGCATAAACAGAGGCAAACAAAATTAAGTTCACAACCTTTTAATGACCTATTATTAACACGTCCATTATTCACACTGTTGACGAAAATAGAACACCAATAAAGAGTTAACAAACAGAGATTCTTAAATCCACGCGTTTGTTTTTTAAACGTGTGTGGCTTTTTATTATTATTATTTTTGTTATGGCACTCGTGTAAAATAATCAGACTTTGATCGTTGTTTCTGTACTACCTTTATGTTCAAACTCTAAACATGAACTGCATCTGAAAATCCTTCGTAGTTGAGACCCCAAAAGGAAAATGGAAGGGGGAAGGTGGGGTGGCAAAGGGAGAAGGGTTTGAGGGGGTAAAGAAGGGTAATAGGGAGGGATAGACGCCCCTCTGCCTGACTGTCGCATGGGCGGAATAGTGGAGGGGTGGGGGACAGGCACACAACTCCATGGGAGTGTTCCGGTGTACGCTTAGGCTAGGCCTACAGTTTTCCAAGGTTCCCCTGTGTTTCTGTCTCTCTTTCTATGCGCTCTTTCTTTTTGTCAGTTATCTACGTCTGACTGTGTGGCCACGTTGGTCGCGCAGAGGCATCAGACTATGATTGCCGGTTTTACCACTCGATACACGCTTCGGTGAACGCATGATATAAGGCACTCTCGCACTAGACTAGAATGCCGATGACGGGGATATTGAGGTTCGAATCTCGGTCGGGTCACTCGGGTGTACTGAGGATGGTTTTTCCTAAATGGTTTTCCACTATCCTTCCACGCAAATGCGGGTACTTCCTATAAAGCTAACCTTCATCGCTAACACTTTTAATGTAATTAGTACATACGAGCATAACCCGAACGGGTAGTAAGTCATGGTGTTAAAAAAAACTATTCGATACATTGAATTATTCGGATGATACTGATTCTATCGTATTCATTTTCTTCTCTAAGGATTTAAAAAAGTAATGTCTCAATAGGTCAATAACTATTATTAAAAAAACTATAAGCCAAAATTATGTTACTAATTTACCAGTGTGAGACGATGCAAGAAAAATAAGTACGACGAGTCTTCAAACGAGTACTTAAGTTGACACTTGTAAAAAAAAAAGCAGACAAGAAAATTAAGTACCACATAAATCTGATATGATTTCCCGGTTCCATTCATCTGGTTTTTCAGCGATTAAATATATCGATTGAAAGGATTTTTTTTTAAATATTTCTAGGCCAATGTTTATATTTTGTTATAGCTGTGCTAATAGTTTTGAAATTATAAGTACTTTTATTAAAAGTAAACTGCTGATTTGGTTAAGCACTAGTGAGCTTGATTCTAGCTTGGAAGTCCAGAGTTCAAATATCAGCTTGGTACACTAAAGGTGTTTTGCTTTGTTCCCTGTTTGTGGTTCACCATTTTTCACAAGATAGTGTACTATAATGTCACTTTTATAAGATACTCACTAGTAATTTCAAAAAGTATTCTGAATTGGCAGAGATATCAAGCCTCACTCACACCATGTCAGTAGGTTACTGTCATGAGTCACGGATGTAGAAGTCACGATAATGAGTTATAGTTACAGTTAATTAGTTAGTATCCGTTCACCCGTTGGACTGAAATCAAGGAGATAGTACGACAGTGTATACCTCGACCACCGTGAAGATGGCATAATTTGTGTCTCGATCATACTTAGTTTTCTTCAAATTGATCAAGTCATGTTTGTTAAATTGATGAGCCAGGTAAGTGAAAGCTCAATTTAATTTTAGTTTAGGTTGTGAGACAAATAGGTTTTTGGCGCGAAAAGGAAAATAGCTCGCTGTTACACTGTTGTATCACTGGGCTACAAACCTGTTCATATGGTCGAGTGACTGCCTCGGCAGCGTTATTATCGTACTATCCTACATCAAAATGATTTGATTTGGGGCCGGGTTGCCATTAAAGTCTGCAAGTGACAGCAATATCTGCTCAAATGGTGACAGTATTGCAAAAGTTGCTGCCATGACAGCACCTGTCACGATTTACTAGCCACGTGTGAACGAGGGTTAACATACCCCTCAATAGATAAACCAACATTTAGGACTTTCAGATAATAAAACGGTTGACCAACTTTACTAAGCTACATTTGCAAATTAAAGCTAATATTTAGTTCAGATTATCCCGAATGTAATCTCAAATATCTGTTTAAGAACTCACCTGGATAAAGGAAATGAACCGGATACCTTTAATTTGGCATTGAAGCAAATACAAAGGCCCCAGGTTCGATTCCCGTACACAGATGCCAATCATGCCATGTCCCACTTGCATCAAATATGGCCACACCTTGAGAGAGAGATAGCGAGTTAGGATGGGTGGAAGAGAGGGCGTGGGGGCATTGGGAGGGGAGGGGGACTGGGAACACACTCGCTCACTGTAGCCCGCTACACCCCTCTGTCTCCGTCTCCTTTCCTTTATACCTCTCACTCTTTCTAACAACCATTTTTTTTCCTCCTAGCGTGAACATGCGCAGAGAGGCTCACGAGGTTTTTACTCTGTTATGGGCAGCGTGGGAGGGAGAGGGAACATAGGTGTGTATGTGTGTGGGTTGGGGAAGAAGAGAGAGTAAACTGACTGTAAAGGGGGAGGGGGGCACAGTTTGCAGTTGGGTGTTTACGGGCAATCCCAAGAACATCAAGTTGCGAGAGCACGGCGTGGGAACTAGGTTCGCATCCGAGCAAGGACACGAAAGAAGGCTTTGGGAGTGTTCACGCCCAGTCGATGCACCTTTCGGATTGTATAAAAGAAGTTTTTTTTTCTTTCTACACAAAAGGCAACCTACTTTTTAACTTTATAATGGTTTTATCTTTCAGATCATTCATCACTTCACTTTTCATGACAAAGAGATGATTTATATAGAATGGATCCACCCTTTCTTGTATTGTACTTTCGGCTTAGTCTTACCGATCTTCTTTTATTTAGTAACTTGTAGTTTATGTTGAAAAACTGTTCCAATCCTAAATTTAGTTGGTAGCGCGTCTGTCTACAGCTCTCAAAGAGGGCCCGGTTCAATTTTTGCCAAGACAAAAATGCATCAGTGTCGAATTTATCCCTTTCATTAAATGGAAAAATAAAAGTCAAAATGTGTTTTTTTTATTGTGCCGTAGGAACATGGGAGAATTATGAATAAAATATAAGATCAAATTATTACCTTAAGATTAACGGTGGAGCATTTTATAGACATATATTATTATTATTATTAGCACCGCGTCTTACTACCCGTTCGGGTTATACGCACTTAAGCTATATGTGTAATGGTAGGGTGATTGTGAGATGAAATGGAGGACCTACAGTTTAACGTGGAATCCGAACCACGGTGGAGGCTTGACATTCGACATCATATACTTATGTCATTTTTTTGTTGTTGTGGAAGTACATTGTCAACCACGTAAAAAAACCTAGAGTTCAATTATGGCGAAATACCTTTAAAAACTATGACAAATCTCTCCAAACATAATTTAGAAACTTCCAAAGTAAAAAAAAAAAATCTTACAAAGTTTTGAAAAACACCAATACAATTTCAACTACTCTCATTTGTTCTCCTTCTCTACCACCCTCGCCAACCAACCAAAAATGTTCTTGTGCCTTTGTTTAGTTTGAACGTGAATTAAAGCGGAAAAACACTTAAAATCCCAAAACATAGATATGAAAACACTTTTTTTTTCTTCGTGTCCGTCCTACTATCCGCATTATTTGCAAATATGGGCAAAGACAAGGAAGGTAGAGCTTGGCGTGAAGGGAAAGTGGGGAATCATTTAGGAAAGAATATCCAAGTACACCCAGCCCAGATTCGAACCCCGACAAACCAGACCAGATTAAGCCCACGCCCGAGCCCCGAGTTTCCTCCAACGTGATCTCCATCAGGACGGTACAACGCGGCTTCTGAGAGACATGAGACGAAGCAGTGTCAGCTGCTTTATCTAAAGGGACATTGGACTTTGATTCTTATGGGCACCGAATGGAGAAAAAAAATCTCTGTCTTGTCCGAGTCGACAGTTCTCGTCTTGAGGCAAGACCGCAGATCCAGCTATCTGATATAGACTCCAGGGGTGCTAAAGAGTTGGAGCTTGGCCACATCAGTCTCGGGCAGCATGTTCCAAAATGCGAACAGTAAGCGAGAACGTCGCACAACCAATTCAGGAGGGTTTGGAGTCCCCCACCTCTCTCCTACAGTCACAGTTTTATCCCTTCCTACCCGCTTCAGTGGCCGCATGGTTTAAGTCGTCACTCTAGCAATAGACTAGACTACCGATGAAGGGTTCGCGAGTCCCATTCAAGTGTACTGAGGGTGGTTTACCACCTTCCCTCCATGTAAATGTCGATACACTTCCTCTAAATTCATCCTTACTCATCCCATACACATTAGCGTAATTCAAGGGTCAGCAAAAGGTTGATCTCGCAACAATTTTCAGTCAATCACATAAGAAAACTATATTTATTTTATTTATTTAGTACCCGTTCGGGTTATATACACTTATGTACTAATTACGCTAATGATTTTAGGGATTGGGAAGGTTGAATATAAAGGAAGTGAACCCATATTTGCGTGGAGATAGAGAGTGGAAAACCATTTATGAAAAACCACCCCAAGTTCACCCGAGCGAGATTCGAACCTCATCTCCCCGTCCTCAGCAGTTTAGCTCAACACGAAACTAGCGCGTTAGCTAACTATGCCACCAAGGCGGGTGAAAACTGTATCATCACGATGGCACAGCCTATAAGATAGGGGTATAGTGTAGTCCGTCAAGATAAGACTGCTACCATTCAGGGTTGACAGAGTGTACATTTTATTTATTTTATGTATTTTATATAAAGCCAGGGACATAAATGCTGGAGTTAATATTGAATTTAAGTACTAAATACAATATGTATAGAAAAGGAAGAGTGGATAAATGAAGGGTGATCACGGTACCTTTGATAAATGTAAAATTCAAATGAGGCCTCAAGAAGGTTGCCGACCCCTGGCGTAATTAGTAGCTAAGTATGCGTATAGGCCGAACGTGTACAAGAGGGCAGGGCGATCCAAAATAGCCAAAAATGTGCTTACGTAATATGTAAACGCACCCAATAGTATATTTGAACATATTTCAAAACTTATACAGGTATTTTAAAACCTAGGCCAGACGAATTCTAAGGCTGCGGTCACTTTGGATGCAAGCTTGCACGAAGAAACAAAATTCGAGTAAATCCATCTAAACCCATGGTGGCGCGCCCGAGCTGGTCACACTGAGTGCGAACTGGATGCGCGAGCTTGTACAAGCTTGTGCACGTGCAACCGTGTATCAAATAAATTTGTTTCTTCATGCACGCTTGCTGTATTGACGTGAGAGTTATTTTATTTCCCTTGTTTTCAAGAGGTGATAGTTTTGTCCTTGTGTGTTTGTGACGGAAATGGATATGCTAATAGCATGCGTTGAAGCAAGAAGGACCATCTGGGATGCCTCTTCTAAGAAGCAACAGAGACATTATAAAGAAACTGTGGGTGGAGATAGGAACCATATTGGATATTCCAAGTAAGTAATGATATATTTGAAAAACGGTGAAAAAACTTTATTTCAACTTAATTATTATTATATTCTGAAAATTGAAAAATGACACCCGGACACGGGAATCGAACCCGGGACCTTCAGCTTAGTACGCCAATGCTCTTACCACTGAGCTATCCAGGATTCGTCCCGTGTCTATTGTCATTCTTCACTCATTCTCAGTTCTGCAAACTTGGAAAACACTATTTTCATGTTTGGGTACTTTTTTTAAAACATGTGTAAAGCTCCTTAAGATTACATAAAATGAATTAATTATCCTTTCTGCTTAGCCCCGTTTTCAATAGTGATTGAGCGTTGTTTTGTTGTTACTTCAAAGGATTGTGGCACCTGAACCCCTTGAAGTAACAAGATGAAATATTTTTTGTTTTAAAGTACTCTATAGGGGCTTTCTATCCTGGCACTTTCAAATTTTTAACACATGTCCCACATGACTTTTTTGGGCTCTGAAAAAGCAATTTTTTGAAAAAAAATTCCAAATTCTAGCAATTATTTTAGGTTGAAGGACTATCAGTAACAGTTCAATTTTTTTTTCTGCACATACTACTCACACATAAGTGTAACAGAAAAAAATATTGGCCTGTTACTATAAATACTTCATTATATTTTTAAGCCCAAATTCCGGGAAAACTGATTTAAAAAAATGAAAATTTAAGCTTAAGAAACTATGCTCAGCCTTTACTCAAATCTAATTTCGTCTAAACTAAAAAAAAGTTCATTCTTTAAGATTTCATATGAGCCCTAGCTGCCATCCCTGCTAGTTCAAATAAACTTAATGCAGATTTTAGAAAATAGCCCCAAAATGGCATTTTTTGCTTGTTCATGGTGTAAAAAATAGCCTATATCTCAAGGAGTAATTTTTTTAAATAAAAAAAAATGTTTTGGAAGTCTAAAAGATTGGTACAAATCACGTACCAAATTTCATCAAAATCAAAAATGGTGCAAAGCCCATTTGTTGATTTAACATGGAATGACC
This sequence comes from Timema douglasi, assembly GCA_901482245.1. Classification (NCBI taxonomy): domain Eukaryota; kingdom Metazoa; phylum Arthropoda; class Insecta; order Phasmatodea; family Timematidae; genus Timema; species Timema douglasi. Next base: position 4,149 of record CABEEJ010004777.1, on the reverse strand, counting down.
CTCATTTGATTTTTTTTTTAACTATGTGTACATACTCCGTATCCTAAATCTCGTGATATTAGAACTATTTCAACCAATGTAAAAATATAATACTTCGCCCAATCAATCTAATTGGAATAAAACTATTAAAAAAATCAATAAACACATCCCCATTGTCATAACTTTATATTTGTTTAGTGTTTTAGTTAAAATAACAAGATTCTTAATCTAATTAAGTTTTCTGGGAGTTGCTATCTTTAAATGTAGCCACATGTATAATAAACCTTGTTACCAAAGAAATATAAATGATAATACAATACATTTAGAAATTATGGCGACCGTTTCTTTTACTGTCACTGACGATTTTATTTTGATTCGCATATTGATGATGTTCGTTTATTTCTCTACTGTCAGGAAGTTTGTACCATTTCAAAGAGTGCTACAGACTTACAGATAGGGACTTTATGGACGAAGCCATCTATTCTTGTGGAATTGATATCGTCTTACTGACAACATAACTTACGTAAGGTACACGGGACGTTATATACACAAAGCTTGTTAATTTTTAACCATACATTTTATACAACTGTATTGCGAGGAAAGACAAGCGAGGAGTGACTTCTTTAAAAGTGTTACCAGGAAACTACACCCTTAAAGTGACGTCCAACAGTCGAGGAAATTGTCTTATTGTGTTATTTGTGGCTCACTAAGTCCTAAATTAAAAACACACCTTAATAGTGTACATAGAAATTAAAATGGTGATAATATATTGCGTTAATCTCACCCATATCAGAAAAAAAAAATCATAGTTTGACGTTTGGTTGCATTAAATTGGAGTGTCCGATAATAGTCTCCTAAGACGATCAAATATTCATGATCAAGGATAGCTAAATTATCCGCATCAGTGATTACGCGGCTAAAGACACCATCCTCGTCTTGTATGATTTATCAATGAATAGAAAGCTCGGGGTTCGAATCCTGGCCTAGGATACCGAGGGTGATTTTTCTTAGATTGTTTCCCCCTTCCACTTCAGGAAAAGAATGGGTACATTTGTTCTTTAATATACCTTAAAATATGCGGATAGCCCGTAAAGGTAGTAAGACGCAAGAGGAAGTCGGATGTCAGTGGAAATTGTGTGATAATAGGGCCAGCGATTCTACTGTGACTTCCCTGTAATGAAAAAAACCAGCTCGTCACAAAACATACATATATATATATATAAATAGCCAAAGTGTAGTAGCTCTGTATGACTTTGTACTTTTGACCCCGGCATTGTGTTGGAAAACCATCTTTTAGATCTCTATCTTTGAAGTAAACTAAACAAAGGGGNGGGGGGCAAATAAAAGAATCCTCAAGTCATGTTGTGTAACCTTTCAGCACACAAGAGAACAAATGTTAGCTTCGAAAAGTAGAGATTGTATTTATGTTGGTGCGTGTACTGGCTATCGGGAAAGGAACACGGACGAGTAGTATCACAGAAATGCATTAACATTCGAATGGATTGAGGAATGGGTAGTTACATTGCACCCGGTTCGGAACCTGTGGCAGCGCTGTCTAACGAACATTCCAGTTGGTTTCCTTCTACGGTAGGGTTGGGTTTAAAATCCCGGCCAGGTGTAGGCTTATTAAAAATAGTATTTTCTAAAAGGTGTGCCTCTCTCCATTTCAGTAATATGGGTACATTTTCTCTAAATTCTACCTTCCTGTGGCTGAGGCACGAGATGGTAGCGTACATGAATGTATTGAGTATAAGTGATGATGCACTCCGGAGCATCACGTTCACTTAACCCATAAGCCGGCTAGTTACGCCCGCCCGCTCCATATGTGAGAAATATTATTATTATTATTATTATTAGCACCGCGTCTTACTACCCGTTCGGGTTATACGCACTTACGCTAATGTGTAATGGTAGGGTGGTTGTGAGATGAAATGGAGGACCTACAGTTTAACGTGGAATCCGAACCATGGTGGAGGCCTGGCATTCCCCACATTCACAAGATGTCTTGTCAGAGGTGAAGGAAGGGTTTGGTAATTAGATAAATCTTTGCCGGGACCGAGGATTGAACCCCGGCCGCCAGCATAGAAGTCTGACACCTTACCCCTAGACCACCAGGTCACCCATCTGTGAGAAATATTATGCACTGGGAAAGTCGTTAGGTGTGGTGGTATCCCGTTGCTTTGCACACACAATTCTTAGAGCTAGCGAGGAAGAGTCCACCAATTTTGTCCCACAGGTATCTCATACACCTTCCAGTGATCTTTAGCATGCCACAATTGAGCTAAGACCAACGGTTTTATTTTAACTCCAAAGGAAGTTGTGCTACGGATTTTCATTTTTGTTAAGGATCCGTTGACCTCAGCTGGGTTTGAACCCACGAATATCCTGTTTCTAGAAAAGATTTTTGCCCCAGGATCATTGAGGTTGTCGAGTAGGTATATTGTACCCACCCAAATTTTATCGATCGGTAGTACCCACCCAATTTATTAAATAGTTAAAAAGTGTGTTTTTCCTAAATATTTTACTCCTCTACCTCTATGAAATTGTAGAGCCATTTCTTCTAAAACGCCATCTTTATTATCATCAAGATCCGGATTTTAATAACATGCCATTTTTTTTTGTTCTCACATACAAAGCTCATAAGTACATAAACACTGTTCATGATCCCCTGGTTGTAGTGTATATATATATATATATATATATACTTTTGTAATTTTAGGTACAATTTTCATGTTTCGCATCCTTTTAAACCAATTATTAGGAGTTCATGTTAAAAAGTATGTTACAATCGATATTTTATAAACGCATAAATTTCTTCAATACACAAAGTGTGTTTTTGGTTTAGTCATGCGCATTTATTACGACTCTTTGTTCATTTTTTAAATAATTTTTTGAAAATTTGAAGTTTTTTTAAACTATTAGGTAATTTTATAAGTAATTAATTGATCAATTTTAAATAATCAAAATCCAAGCCCCAAACTTATCACTATACTAGTTGCGCTATTATCCCGGACGGGTATTAGTATGTGGTGAACAAATAAAGAATAACTTCTTGCAAAACTTCGCTAAATAAATATCCATATAACGTAAGTTATAATTTCACACCCACTTCGTTGGCCGCATGGTCTAACGCACTCTTCTCGCAGTATAATATACTGCCGATGACGGAATCTCAGTCGGGTGTACCAAGGGTGGTTCCCCAAATAATTCTCCACCCTCCCTCCACGCAAATGCTGGATTTGGATACTCCCGAACCAAAAACTATTCTGTGCTTATGCTTGTCTCTATCCTAGTTAAGGGGAAAGTCCCACCAAATATCTAAAAGACGTGTGCTACTAACCTCCTTAAATCTGATAGTTATTATTTAATAGCTTTGTAAATTTTCTTTTATTAGGATAAAGGTTGGTTGTTTCAACAAAATTGATTTTATTTCTGTAAATCCAACCATTAAAAAGATTTAAATTATTGATTTCCAACATTTTAAAATAATTTTTATGATATTTCTGCTATGGTTACGCCCAAAATAGTTTTTCAAAAGTTTAATGTTTCTGTTCCTTAAGACCCTGGGTTGGGTGAGACAAAATGACAAATTAACTGGCCCAGAAATTTGATGAAAATATGATTTTTTATTAAAATTGTTTGTGCAGCGTGTCTTACTACCCATTCGGACTTTCCGCATTTATTTATACTAATGGTGAATAAATGAGGATGGTAGATTTTAGGGGAATGTACCTGCGTTTGCGTTGATACAGAGTGGTAAACCGATTACAAAGTAAACTCTCTTGTTACACCCGACCAAGATTCGATCCCCGATATTCCCGTCAGTGGCAGTCACTTCTATAGTGAGAATGATGCCTTAGATCATTCAATCATTGATGCAGGCTTTCTTATTAATGAAATATGTAAAGTATTTGCGTTGTATCAGCAACTCAGTGTGTAGGCTATTAGCTAGTTTTTCCCATAAAGTGTATGGCTCTCAGAAAATATTTTGAGTTTAGCAAACTTTTTTCATAAAACCTAAGAAATGAAGATTATGTTTACAAAGTGCGTTTTTTCTCTATCTATGTGAATTATATTTTAAAACAACTTAAGGGCATTAGTACCACTGGCAACTCTAGAGCTTCGCAAGGATACATGACTTCAGCTTTATTATGGTAGTGTACCTCAAGC
>CABEEJ010004776.1:0-58911 GCA_901482245.1 Timema douglasi | reverse complement strand
GCTGAACTGTTCAGGATATTAACTGTGAAATAAAAATAATGAAACAAACAAGTACTGGTTTTGTTGAAGTTGAACAAACTAAACTACACAAACACCTTTCACAATAACATCCTGGACTAATGTTTTCCGCTAACACCTGGACCGCTTCTTTATCGAAATACCGACAGAGACAGGTCAAAAAGAAACTACCATTCTGTCCTCCAAATGATGTCTCACTGCACGGTCGTAATGTGCAGGGGTTCCATCCTGAAGCAGCCTCATGATCAGTCGAGTTGCCAGTGGAACGTACTTCAGTAGGTGGGGGAGAACGATCTTCAGAAAGTGTAAGTAGTTTTCACCTCTTGGTCATGCTAACATTTCATACGGTCCAACTCCTGCCCAAACGTCGAAGGAAAATTGATATTGTGATTTGAACTTTAGGATGGCATTTGGATTTGTGTCGGCCCACATGTCCTTGTTGTGGAGATTTACACTGCCATTTAAGGTAAATATTGCCTCATCGACAGTGTTCTTCGGAGGAATTGTGGATCTGTGGTGGCGTGGTGCAGCAGCCACTCACAGAATGTACTACGGCGTTTTAAATCGGGAGCTGAAATCCATTTCTACACAGGTTTCAAATGGAAGGGGTACAGTAATTAGGCATGTACTGTACGGACGTCTGTGGAAGGCGATGGCATGCAGCTAATCACCGTGTATTTAAATCAGGTGAGCGCTCCACAGAATGTATAGTTGTCTTTTTCATTGCAATGGTACTGCGACGTCATGGCCAACCAGCATTGATCATTACTGGTGCAAAACAACCAATTTGCCTCAAACAACGATAAATGTTCTTGGATTTGAGTGACGTCGGACAAGAAAACGTGCAACATACGTACGAGCAGCAGTAAAGGACTTATGTTGTCCCTCACTGTAAATCAGAGTCATATTGGTCATTTCCTCGTATGTATATCTGTCCCCAATCTTACAGGCCACTTTCAATCACAGTTACTAACTGCGTGTGACGTTCCATGTCTCCGGCACGCCGAATAACGCATACGCAGTGCTACCCAGCAATGTTGCCATATCTCGATAAAAGAAAGCGGTCCTGGTAATAAGTTGTTATGAGATTTTTTATTTCTTTTTCAGTGTAGATTCAACTGCACTACTTTATTCTATACAATTACTAATCGCCCTGTGGAATTCTGGTGTGAACTGCCAAACAAGTTACATTAGAACGACAGGGGTGTTGTGATCGAAACCGTTTAAGTAACGATTTGTTTCAGTAATATAAGTAAAACTGGCAGGCACACGGAATATGATTCATGACGTCACACACATAATCTAATTCTCGGGCTGTTGTCGTGTGCTGGTTCCACTTATCACGCACGCTTAAGCAAACATCATTTTTCTTAGAAATCTTTCTCTCTGTCATTATCTGATCTTAACTGAAAATGAGTTTTTAGGCTTAACCGCTACATTAATCATCACTTGCGCAATAATGTGAGACGTATACTTGCAAACTCGGTTAAGCCTATTAAAAAAATGCTTTCGAAAATTAGGTTTTTACAATTATGATATTTACGGCTATAAAATCATTTAGTAGCAAATCCGGACATAATAAGGGTTTAAATGTTCCAATATCGATATTAGTTTCAAAATTGGGCAGTTCTATAACAGTTTAGTTTCAAACTCTGCCATATCCATTACCACCAATGGCTATGACTTGTTATGGTCACGTGATAGCGGATTTAAAATGAATGCTTGTCTCATGTGAATTAAATGTTTGTCTACATAATATTTTAATACACTCATACTCTAAATTAGTTCATAAATATTATGTAATGGAGAATATTATATAAATAATAATTTACTTTAATAACATTCTAGTTTCCTACACTATCTTCAATTTATTGTTTGTAGGATTTGGTTTGTTTCTTCAAATTAATTTCAAAAGTGGTCAAATTCCGATTGTTTCTTTCAAACCTAGAAAATCCCCAAAATAAAACCTTAACTACATAAAGGTAATGTTTATAATGATTGCTAGAGCAATATTTTAAAAAAAAGTTCTGACGTCTCTTAAAAGCGACACAAACAATTTAAAAACAGTTTAAAGTGTTTTTTTTAACCCCTTGTCATTATTTCTCGTCTGTAAAATTGTGTTAAATTGACTTGTCCATTTATTCAAATAGACGCCTCATGTAATACCCGCATCGGTGTTCACCTGGTAAATCACGTCACTCCCACGTTTGAATGGATTGCCGGTGACTGGGAGATTGAGGTTTTAATTCCAGTCGGCTCTACTGAGGGTGGGTTTCCATAAATAGTTTCTTACTCTCCTTCCTCATAGATTCGAGTATATTTACTCTAGAAATCTACCTTCCTCATCCCTAATCCATTTTTGTAATTGAGATATAGACTAGCACGAACGAATATTAATATATGTTCAAATGTCAGGAAAAGAGTATAAAATAACCGTGAATCGACTGTACTTCGATTACACTATGGCTATGTTTTTTTTTGTTTTTTGTTGCACTGTCGACCATAAGACTAGGGTGCACGTGGGGTGAATAGCCTACTAGGAGGTACTTTGAAAAATATTCAAGTGCTTTAACTACGACAACGTTTATTTCCTGTAACAGAAGGACCTAGGATGCACGCTGTTTCCTGATCGTTTGATGTGGCCAAGTGGGAGATCATGCACACAAGATTCATACACGTGATTAAAATCTAAGAACATGCTTAAGGGAAAGCAACCAACACAATCTCTTCTCACGCACGGGCGATATTTTCTTACTGGAATTCGCTACAAGTCAACTACAACAAGGCATCAGTCTCTCAACAGACTGGATTGTCCATGACAGGGATGTCGGTGTTCAAATACTGATGTGGTATCACAAAATTATTTTTATCCTTAATGCAAGGTGTCTAATATTTAATTAGTACCTAATTTCCTGTGTTTTCCGGGTTCCCCAGAAGGAATTCTCATTTTAACAGGCAGCTTAGAGTGAAGAAAAGAGCAATACAAATGTATTTTTCATCAAACTGATGATATATGTGATTTAAGATTTGTGAGGAATTACATCTTATGTCGCTTTACAACCCTTGTAATAATAAATGTTTTAATTAGCGTACTTAATTCTTCATTTCACTTTATTTCCCACTACTATTCTAAGGTTACAGTTAAATGTCCCAAATTATAAAATATTCCAGTATTTTTAATGGATTTTGAAAAATTCTCTATGTTTTTCCGGCTCCCCCAGTTTTCCAGCTGCGTCGCAACCCTGTATTCTGTTTACTGATAGAGTGATTTTATCACGAGACTATACTATAAACATGGCCTTGATACAGCTTATATTTTAGTAATACTTTCAACACAAAGGTTATTATCGTTTTATATAAATGGTGGGGGAAAATAAAGTAGATTACTTTAATTATTATTATTACTTTGAATTTTAGTCGTTTATCAAGAAGGATATTTTACTTCCTATTAAAATAAATTGTTTGAATAAATTATTAAAATAAATTGTATACAATTACTGATTAAAGTAAAAAAATGTTAAAATAGCAAACAATGAATAATACTAACACAATAGCTATAATATAATATGTATTGACCATTTATTGTTTTAAGATTTACTTCAAATTATATATTTATAAGTAGGCCTCCATTTAAATTATATATATAGTGCACGATACTTAAGTGACTGTCTTAGCACTTAGGTTAACAACTTGATTTTATGTCACTGAAACATATTTACAGACACCCACATCTATCCATAGAGTCACCATCACTAAACTGCCAATTATATCAATCTCTGGATTCGAATCCCGGTCAAGTAGACTGAAGATTTATTTTATTAATTGGTTTACCAACCTTCCTTCACGCAAATGCAGGTACACTTACTATACATTCAACCTTAATCATTCCTAACTCATTAGTGTAATTAGTACACATGCATATAACCTAATCAGGTAGTAAGACTTGGCGCTAAGAAAATAAAAATAAGCACTAATTAAACAATTGGCTGTCATGGCAGTTATATGCTCTTGCATGTACAAATGACTAAACACTCATTTCAGCACCCGGAACATGTCACATTTGTCGACTTATAAAATCATTATTAAAAACACTAATGATTTAAAAAGAGGTTGATTGAAATAAAATATAATGGTGACAATCTAGTATCAGTGCAGGTAGTCAAATTTTCATATAAATGGTATTTTAGAAAATAAATACAAACCCACCTCAGTTACATAATGGTCTAAGGCGTCACTCTCTGCTGATAACGGGATAGCTGGGGTTCAAACCACAATCGGGTTTACTGAGGTTTATTATTATTTGTTTGATAATATCGAAATAAAGTGAAGGTTGTAAATCACATGACTTTACATAGAAATAGACCTACTTGAAAGTTGATTTAATTTTACTATCTTCAGATAAGTGTTTCCTATTAAGTTTGACTTATAGCTTGGGGCAATTCACCTGTATTATAGAATATTATATGTATTTTTAGCTCATGATTTACCGTCGTATTTGGTAAATTTAAAGACTAAATATAAAATATAGGGATACGGAAAACCTTCCTCAGTACACCCGGCTGAGATTCAACTCCTAACCCAATCACTGGCGAACAAGTATAGTGTGAGACTGATGCCTTAGAACGTGTGACCACCATTGTGTTCAACAATCCAAGTAAAACCATTATGTGTCACTACATAGGATGAGATTTTACACAAATACGATACAAATTGTAGCAGATAAAACTACTACTGTACACCTCTTTTTTTTATTCGAAACATAAACAAAGAAATGGTACACAGTAGGTTTTGGGGGAATGTGTTCATTTTATGCAGTTGCTCAAACCGTGTTTATTGTTGGCATGTCGGGAGATTTGGGATACAGATTTGACGGGGCTTAGAGAGATTTTTTACAACCCTACAGCTGTAAAAATAAAATTGGGATTAAAAAAACTCTTTTATAAGTTATGATAGGTTATAATTACGAAACATACTTTTTTATTAACTAAAGCAGGATATAAAATAAAATGTGTGTATTCCCATTTTATTTATGAACGATAGGGTTTATAAACCATTACAAATTTAGATTTCGGAATTAGTATTCATTTCTCAACAACTTTAACTGAACAACTGTTGCCCATATTGAATTGATTTGTAGAAATCAAATATTAATATGTACGGTACACTTCAATGTATAACAACATATCGTGATAGTGATATACCGTTAATAAATACACCAGTCGAATATCAAAAAAATATCAAAACAATATTGTTCACGGTTTAAACGCCTCGCATCATCATGGGAAAGAAAAAAAAATCTGGCTTATGTCCATTTCTTTTTTCCATTCACCCCTCTCTTTTCTGTAATCTAGGCAGCAGTTTTAAAACGAACACGACATCTTGGATTAAGTACGAACATTAAGGACAAATGTCTGGGGAATCTGTTCGTGTTCGTATTATAGTCGCAATTCAGTACAGTCTGGTAAAAATGTTATAGCTAAAAATTACTTGATTTTAAATTATTTATCAAAATATTAATATTTAGCACCGCGTCTTACTACCCGTTTGGGTTATACGCTTTAAGTACTAATTACTCTAATGGATTAGGAATTGGAAAGGTTGAATTAGAGGAAGTGAACCCGCATTTGCGTGGNGTTATACGCTTTAAGTACTAATTACTCTAATGGATTAGGAATTGGAAAGGTTGAATTAGAGGAAGTGAACCCGCATTTGCGTGGAGGGATAGTGGAAAACCATTTAGGAAAAACCACCCCAGTTCACCCGACCGAGATTCGAACCTCGATCTCCCCGTCCTCGGCGGTCGAGCTCAACACGACTAGCGCGTTAGCCAACTACGCCACCGAGGCGGGTTTATAAAAATAATTCACTACTATGGAAATAACAGGCCTCATGGAATATTTGACAGAGCCACTGGTGTTTGACCTAGAGGTCCCGAGTTGGGCAAAGATACATTAGTACTGGATAATATTCACACATATTGAGCTACTACCACAAATATGCATATCAAAGCTACCTATGAGGCATGCGAGGGAGGTGACAGGAGACGCGGAGTTATATTTCAAAACCATCACCCGTAGTTTACACTTCACCGGAAAATAAATTGTTCACTAGTACGTTTAACGAAAGTGTTTTATAGTCTTATTCAAATGACCCCCACATCAAATTATAAAATGGGAAAACCACATATAAAAGTGAATGTGGTAAACTACTTCCTTTGGTGGGATTTGAAACCAAATGAGCTAGGAAGTGTTCCCTCTACGCTTCACACTGTGGTCTCTCATATTTTCTACAGGTGAATGCTGGTGATGCGCCTTAATCATCCTCATTTCTATCTTGTTCCCTTAGATAAGAGTGTTCTGAGTAGCTGATGGCTAATACAAGCACTAATATACATTATTTTCCGTCTGAGTCCGGGCTAAACGTGTATACGTATATTTATTTTTGATTTATTTGGGGTATTTAACGTGCGCTTTTTGAACCAACTGATTATATCAGTACACAAGAATGTCTATGAGCAAGAGTGAAAGGGTTTACCAATTTATTCAGGAAAGGTACTTTCACATGCCTTCCAGGGTTATCTTACACGCCGCAATTGACATGGGACCGAAGGCTTTACTACCCCTCCGAAAAAAGTTGTACTACAGATTTTCATCGCTCAAGAAAAATCCGTTGATCTCCGATGGGCTTGAACCCACGATACCGAGGTCAACTACACATGTATTAATTAAGCAAATGTTAACATTCACATAAATTGTATCCGCATGTGTGTAGAGAGATTTGAAATTCAAATTTTTAAAATATCCGTTTCGGTGTAAACATTGTCTAAGACGCTACTCTTACAATACATTAAACTGCCGATGATGGTGAGATTGGTTCTCGATCACGTGCAAAGAGGGTGACTTTTCCTAAATGGTATTCCATGCTCCCTCCACGCAAATGTGGGTCCAATTCATCTAAATTGAATCTTCTTAATCCCTAAGACATTAATGTAACTAGTACATGAACGTATGACCAGAACAAGTAATACGACCCAGTGCTAGGAAAAAAAACGCTTAGTAGACCCTGCCAGAGTTCGAAGCCTGATCTGCCTGTCACAAGACAGGCAAAATGAGCTCAACATTTATAATGTGTGCCAACAGATGCAGGTTTATATAAATATGCATTTATATAAATAGTACATATAATTAGAGAGAAGAATGAATCAAGAAAAGCATATTATTACCGTGAAATAAAGGTTTATTCAGATCTCTAGGTAAAAAATAATAATCAGATTGTAGGTGGTGAAAAGATGAGTATCTACACGAGATGAACTTTGGGTCGCCTATCGTAAATGTTGATGCTACAATTCGTCTTAGTTGGCGTTGTATGCACCTAGGGAGTAGGCAGCACATACAAGACGTGACGCAAACCAACGAAAGCATCCCCAGCACTCACACCAACTTGACACCACCTGATTTCTTTCTTTTAGTTGAGTTCCTTAGTACCTAAATTTACAAAGCTCATGATATACTGGATTAAAGCACCAAACTTGTTACATTGACTCTATACACCTGATACACCCGTTAAAAACGTTTTATGGGTAGGTGCCCATTTTTTCGATACGCCATCTTGAAATACGTCACCATCTTGAATTTATAACACTACTTTACTCTATCACTTTTTTCTAGCTTTCCAATTGATGGATTTTTGACAACATTTTAAAATTACAATTAAAACTATAAGAAATTTCATGGTTTCATTAAAAATCCGATATATATAATATAAGAGACACAAATTAACAATAATTTAAACTTTCCTTTATTTGACTTAGATATAAACCATTTTTACAGGGTAAAAGTGGAAAATAACAAAAATATGTATCTATACATTTGTAGATACAGGTTTATTACCTTTAATTTTATACCATGAGCGTAGAAATCGGATGATAAACAAAGAAGTTACAGCCGCATTGTTGCTACTGTGTACTGATCCCGGCGTAGTGGCCGGCACCTGAGCCTCGTTTGTGTTGGAGTCACTTATTTTTTTAGGCCAATTCTTCTAGTAGTTTGTAAAAAGTATTTAAAAAATAAAATATTCAGATATAATTGTAGGGCTTATTTTATTACAATGTTAATAAATCAAGGGGAAATTTAGAACTAAGGGAAGATAGAGTTACTAAGCATATAGGTTTCTAAGCCTATTTTTCATTGAACTTTCCCTAATAAAACAAATTCAGTATAACTAGCCAGATTTATGTGGAGAAAAGAAGTTCGTTGCTGTGTTCGGTGGACTGCACATTTGAATTGCCTTTTGTAGGATGTTTGGTAATTTGACAAAAGACTCTTGCTTGTCTGCCCTACTTGTGGAATCTGGAATTCTGGATTTTATTTTTACTCCTGCATAATTCTTAATTTAATTGTTAATCTTTACTTTAATTATGTCTCACTAATTTTCATTTTCTTTTTTACGTTATTCGAAATTGAATTTAATTAGTCTGCTTATTTTCACCTCACTTAATTTAACTCGTTTCATTTTGCAATTTTAGTATTTATTCAATGTTAATTCTTTCATTTAATTAAATGAGTTTAAAGTTTCTAATTCTATTTAAACTAATTTTAAGTGTATTTTAATTAATTAACACTTATATGTATTTCCTATTAACTATATTTATTTATACTTTTTATACTTTTAATTTGACCTGCAATTCATTTAAATATGCCAACTATGTTCACACAATATTTTTAGTCCACTTTCTATCCCATATCATTGTTTACTTTAGTATATTCCTCAATCTGTGTTATTAAACTGATTACACATTTACATCATTTTCGTCTATTCAACCTTTAACATTCATTTTATTTCTTATTGTAGTCTTTGTTAATATAACAAGCTAGCATACGGCTAACAAGCCATAGTCCTAAACAAAATTTTCCTTCGCCCAACGGATTAGATTGGAAAAAAGTCAACGACAGATGGAAACCAGAATGGACAAGTTTACCAGAAGCAGCAGTGTCTTGCAGGGAACTTATAAAATGTGGCTGCAAGGCTATCCCAATCTGCTCTAGCACATGTATTTATAAATATTCTTCCTTGGAGTGTATAGCACTTTGCAATTGTAAAAGAAAATGTGAATTGATATTAAAATAATTGGCTCGTTTGACAGTAGACTTCTACTGTGAAATACTATGAATGAGTGGATTATAAAAATTAATTTAATATAATATGTACATAATTGGTTCAAGGATACTAAAAAATTAAATATATTAATTTCGTCCATGTGGCTTTGTCGTATAAGGGATGAAAGGGAGGATCCATGAACTGCCTTGGATCAGGAACTGTTACTTTGATCCTTCACATTTGCCTGTATCCATTGCGGGACACGGCAGGTCCGCCGGTGGTGGATAGCGTAAAAGCCTTTCTTTGGATTAGATGGTGAATATCCATTAACACCCATTAACCAAAACTGGATTTCCTAAAGGCCAAGTAGAACAAATTCTTTTAAAAGTAACATGACATTATTTTATTAGAATTTAAAATTAAACAAACCAAAAAATAATCAAGCATCTTCCAATTAAATTAAATATTTCTATTTCAAGGTCAGTCATATTTAGTTATCTACTATGTATAAAAAGTAAAAATAACATTCAAGTCATAGCCATGGTGATCATACCCATAAAAAAAATGCATCCCAACACAAACGATTCTTAGATGCCAGCCACTACTCCGGGATCAGTGCATAGTAGTGAAAACTTATTAGTTTATCATCCAATTTTTACGATTATGGTATCAAATTAAAGTTAATGAACCTTTCTTTCTAAATTTTGTAGTATATTAAACCAGCTGTTTAACATCTACAATAAAAATACCATAAATATAATCAACACATTGATCACAAGTGCTCATATATTCTAATAATGTGTGGCAGATATTAACTCACTGTGGATTTATTTTGCCGGGAAGCGACCTGGCTCCAGGAAAGCTGCCCAAGCTGACCATGCCGGCACCACCAGGAATTTGACGTCTTACTCACAAGACACACTTCCAATAAAATGAAGATGATTTTCTCTGGGTGCCACACCGTCAAAGAGCGCTAGTGGTCATTCAGTGCAATTATTGCAACTTTACCTCCTTCCTCCCTAAGATGTCCTGATGCTAACCTGTCCCCGAGTAGGTCAGTTCCGTTACTATATAAACGTCACTGCTCGCTTCACATATTAATGTTTCCTCGATAGTATAGTGGTGAGTATCACCGCCTGTCATGTGGTGGACCGTGGTTCGATTCCCCACCGTGGAGTTTATTTACTCTTATCCAGGGGCTTGGGAACTACATTATCGACCCTGTAGGGTGTCATCGACGTCCCAAAGCCATGCCCGGATAAGCGAGAAGTGTCAATAGTGTTTTGGGAGGCTCGCACCCAGCCCCCCATTGAGTAGTATCTCCGCACCTAACTCTAAAAACCCGTATTCGGTTTCCCAATATAATACTTGTTTTCCCCCTCCCCCCAATAGTGATAATGTAGTTTTCTTTGTTACAGAAACTTCGCGAAATGTGACACTCTATCTATTTTAGGATCCGAAACCACACGGTGTGACCAATTGTTCGGTACGTGTTGGAGTTTGCTCTCGTGCTCCCCTTCAAGGTGCATCGGAGCATGCTAATGTGATGTGATGTAATCACATATTCTATTGTATCAATTTGACGGAGGAAGAACTAGGACGTTAACCTACATCACTGAAGAATCAACTAGTGACTATGATGTGTCAGGCGTTAGTCTCACCACCTCATCACAAAGGAAACCTCTTTTGAGTCTTTAAGTATCTACAATTTATAATCTGGATAAGATTTTAAACTCCTCTTTTGCTATGTACATAAAACATGATTTTTGTGTCAGAATGTCTGACTTTATTTTCCTATGTCCATATGGAGTAGTTTGGATTCTATAGCTTGATGCTCTATTTAAATAGGTCCATACGACTTTATATACTGGGTTAGTGCGTCTGATTTCTTTTTCTAAGTCCTAAATACATAGTTATATATATTAGGAAATAATGATGATTCCCTAAACGGTATGATCACGTTTTGGATCTCTTTATGGCGAATATCAAGTAGTCTAACGTTTTCTTTAATGACCTAGTTAGGTCTGTGAAGATAACAATCACTATTCTCTCTTTTTAGTGTATCTATATACGGTCCGCAACCTGTGGGAGCACTACTAATTTGAAGTAGTGGCCCGCGGGGATAATATTTTTTCTCTGGACCTTTTAGGCATCGTTTGTATCAAATTATACTAATATTGTTTGTACTAGTTATTGCGTGCCCTAGTAATGGGTGGAAATATAAATATACTATTGAATGTCCAGGCAGTACTTATTAGGAATTGACCAGCCATAATATTTTAACAGTGTATATGCTTGATTGCTCGCTATTTATTATTTGTAAAATGCTGATTCCTCTTCAAGGAGATTATTCTTAGGTTTTCGTAACTCTCTCTGGAGTTCACTCAAGCTAGCTAGCTTATATATCTATCCTCATAGTCACTATATAAAATTAGTATTAAATACTCATGTTTTCATTCACTATAATCTCACTATTGTTCATGAATATACCTTTCAAGTCTTAGTCATGGATTTACTAGGCTGGATTGTCTTTATGTATTGTGTCTTAACCCTTTATAATTATTTGTGGCCTTTGACTGCCGCTATGTTGAGGCAGACGCTCCTTCGTAGGTGAATGAGCTTTGATCCTCATTTTAAGAGTTACTAAACTAAACTATATGTTCAATATTACTTCTGTTAGTTTCTAGTCATCAAGTTGCTTATTTCTATTCCTGCCTATCGGGAAGTATACGACTATGGTAAATGAATAAATTTATATTTAATGACAACTGACTATTTGATCTAAAATATATTTAAAATTTATGTTATTATATTTCTGTTGTTTACATTTAATTAAACTGATTTGTTAAACTTATATATTTCTCTTAAATCTCATCCTTCCCAAAACTTCCTTATTTAACTTTGTTTGTAATTATAATCGTCACTTCTTGTACTTGATAGGAGAAGAAAGGACTCTTCACAAAGAAACATATTATCGCTAGCTTGCACCGTTTTCCTGTGAAAATGGCTCATGTCTAAGTTAAATTATCGTTAGTTTATGACTCTTATATTATACAGAGTAGGTTTCTAATGAAACCATGACATTACATTAGTTTTAGTAGTATTAAAAAAAGATGTAAAAAATCCGTTAATTATCTAGCTAGAAAAAAGCGTTAAAGTAAAGTAGTGTTAAAAATTCAAGATGGCGGCGTATTTCAAGATGGTGGACTGAAAAATCTGGCACCTAAACATAAAACCTTTTTAACAGGTGTATAGAGTCAGTGTACCAAATTTGGTGCTTTAATCTAGTCGGTCTCGATCTTTTCGCTATGAAACCTCACTATTTGGGGACATCTGTACGAAGACCCCCATGGACCCGCAACTTGAACTCAAAGACAGGGTACCGACACTTGTGCCACCATTTGCAACACGCCTGACATCCTAGAACGTTACAGAAATTTGGTTGAACGACGATGAAGCTCGTGTCTCAACATGGGTGGTTGCCACTTTCAACCATTACTGTAATTAATGGATATTCCTCTTCATACAGATGTTCTGCTGCCAGTGCATGCCATCTAATAATAAGTGAATACATTATTATTATTATTATTATTAGCACCGCGTCTTACTACCCGTTCGGGTTATACGCACTTACGCTAATGTGTAATGGTAGGGTGATTGTGGGGTGAAATGAAGGACCTACAGTTTAACGTGGAATCCGAACCACGGTGGAGGCCTGGCATTCCCCACATTCACAAGATGTCTTGTCAGAGGTGAAGGAAGGGTTTGGTAATCAGATAAATCTGTGCCGGGACCTGGGATTGAACCCCGGCCGCCAGCACAGAAGTCTGACACCTTACCCCTAGACCGCCAGGTCACCTACAAGTGAATACAATTCCTCAGTCAAGACTCCTCTGGGCTTTCAATATTGTCCCTTGTCAGGGCCAAAAACCATATACCTGAAAAGCACCAGAAATGTAATGCCTGTTTCTAGTCATAATTTACACTTCACTACACTTGTGTGCTTAAGATTGAAGAGTTGTATAATTCCCAGGTGCATACAACGCCAACTTTGACGTGACTTAGGACCACCATTTGGCGTCGCCAACCAAAGTTTATTGCGTGGAAATACCTTTCTTGTTATCCCCTACAACCTGGATATCTGAATAACCCGAAAGCCCGTTTCGGTGGCCACGTGGTCTAATGCGTGACTCTCACAGTAGACTAGGCTGCCAATGATGGAGATATAGAGATTGAGGTTCAAATTTCAGTCAGATGTACTGAGGGTGTTCAAAAAAAATAGTATTCCACACACCCTACATGCAAATTTGGGTACAATTCATAAACAAATTACCTCTATAATCCTTAAAACTTTAAGTGTAATTAGTACTTAAGCGTATATCCCAAACATGTAGTAAAACGTGGTGATACAAAAATAATAGCTTTGTATATTTTGTAGTTAAATAATAACCCATAACCCGCCTCGGTGGCATAGTTAGCTAATCATGTTAAGCTAGACTGCTGAGGACGGGGAGAACGAGGTTTGAATCTCGGTCGGGTGAACTGGAGGTGGTTTTTCCTAAAAAAAAATTCACTCTCCTTCCACTCAAATGTGGGTTCACTTCCTCTAAATTCAACCCTACTAATTCCTAATCCAGTAGCATAATTAGTACTTAAGCGGTGGCCGCATGGTCAAAAACGTCACTCTCATAATATACTAGACTACCGATGGCAGGAAGATCACGGATCGAGTCTTGGTTGGATGTTATTTAGGGTGGTTTTTCCTAAATAGTTTCCACTTGTCTGCTAGGCAAATACGAGTTTATTCCCTATAAATTCAACCTTCTTCACCCCTAGCACATGAGCATAAGTACACATGCGTCCAAACCGAACGAGTAGTAAGGCCCGGTGGTAAAAATATTGCCTATAGTTTTTTTTGTAAAATAATAAATATAATTAATTTAGGATTTATAGCGTACTCACTATTGTCATAACTCCATTGGATGAGGCTATTTTAGAGATTTTAGATACCATAAAATTGAGAGAGTTATTTTATAGGTTTAAGGTGGGGTGGAAGGGGACGCGAGAAAAAGTTAGTGTTTTTTGCAGTTTTTATGGCAAAACATTTTTCTTGGCCAAAATTAATAAAATTGTGCCGTCGCCCTTACTCTTCCATGAAGACTAAGGCTGGCGCACAATAAAAAAAATTAAACTAAAATAACAAAGTAGTAAATTTGCAGAGGGCGGTGAGAAATGCAAGAGAAAAGTAAACAGCCTGTTTACTTATAATGTCCTTGACTTGTACTCAAAAATATTTTGGACGCCAAGAAGGATAACAAAAGCAGGAAACTAAATTATGACGAAATATGTCAAAAATAACATGGTGTAGTTTTATTGATATTAACAAAAAAATTTGAATAGGATACATAAAATAGAAAATGAGTTATTTATACAATATACAGTTTAGTGAGGCTATTTGTATATGATAGTATAAAAAAAAAATAACAATGGACTCTACAGGCCCGCAAGGCCAATGAGTTAAATTACGGAAATATTTACTATACAAAATCTGGTCGTCGAAAACAAACTTACTCCTTCCGAGTAATAACATTAAAGTTTTGCCATATGGGCCAAAAGGTTAAAAGGAGTCAGTGATACAATTACTGAAACTCATTGAAAACATTGAAAACTCCCATTTGCCTGGTTAACCGCGTTTACAATATAAACATTATACGAAAATACAGCATTTGATACCTTCTAAGTCCTAAAACATACGACCAATTTGTACTTTAAATATTTGTAACTATTCTAAACTAGACATTTGAAAATTACGTACATCTGACTTATTTATATTTCAAAAGATTCTAAATTAACATTTTGAATGTTACGTGGTGACTCTACATCTGACAAATTTATACTGCAAAAGATTCGAACTTAACATTTTGAAAATTACATAAAGTTTATACATCTGACATGTTTATACTCCAAAAGATTCTAAGTTAACTTTTTGAATGTTACGTGGTGACTCTACATCGGACAAATTAATACTGCAAAAGATTCGAACTTAACATTTTGAAAATTACATAAAGTTTTTACAATCTGACATATTTATACTTCGGATACGACGCTTCTAGCATTTTCAAATAATATCTGTTGAAGAGTTTTATTCGTACCTCAAAAACCCAAGGAATGTCCAAGGGGACGGCCCTGCCGAGAGAAGTGAAAAACATCACGGACAATACAAGCATATATACGATTATACCAGCTCAGAGAGGGGGATAAGGGGTGACTACAAACATAGGGAAAACAAGACACATGATGGGAGGGAGGGGATAAAATTGTATCAACGTGGAGCTAAAATTAACATTCTGGACGTATTACACTTTTACGGCGCATGCTCGCCACACACCCCTTCACACCCCGCCACGGGGAATAGAGCATTTTACTCTTTCAGTGTTTACACCGCGTTCAGACGAACAACGTTTTTTGTGGAAGGAGGACGCCATTATTCTTTCGTGTGATAAACAGTCAGTCGGCGCAGCACAGTGGGGGACTTTTGGTGAGTTTCTTGCATTTAGACTTTTTTCTTGGAGCATATATTTCCAATAAATGCTACAGAATATTTCTCCTGTACAAATACAGAATTTAATTTTCCTCATTAGATGACCTCATCTGTTATTAAATTCCAGAACACCCTTGACAGATATTCAATGAAAACATTTTCCCTTCATTTAAAAAGTTTGATAGATAATGCCACCATGCTCAAGACAGATATTCAAGAAATGTTGTATCAACATGTGAAGGAAATTAAGCTTCATGTTTTTACTAGAGCAGTATTTTATTTATTTTGCAAAAAAAAAAAAAGTTCTGCCATAAAAAATTCAAAAACGTTGACCTTTTCTCACGTCCTCTTCCCTCCCACTTTAAGAAAATTGAGATAATCTACAAAACGTAATTAGGCCTATTTAGCTTGAAATAGTGAAATATTCTTAACCATTTAAAAGGTTTTATTTACATATGAAAAATACTAATGAGCACATTATTGTTTTAATTGGATACTCTGACTAGTGATAATACTATTAACAACTTAAACCATTTATGATAATACAGGTCTGGCGGTAAATATCTCAATTTACTTCCCATTTCCCTCTCTAGTGACCCAACTCCAGTCTTAAGAGTCAGGGTCAGATAAAATATAAGTTATCTAACTTAGATAAGACCCCTACAAATTAAGAAATGTTAGATGTATTAGACGTACTATTTAAATATTTACCTCTTGTTTAAATGGTCACGTCCCATTTTCACTTATTTGGTAAACCATTTAACTTGATTTAAATTTAAAAATAGCTATTCAGTTTTATTAACAAAACTAAAATGAGACACCAAATAATATTTATTATTTTTATGACTAGACCAAAAGTAATATTTTCCGCTTTAAATGGTTGCTTTGTAATTATGTAAGCAAAGTGGAGCATGTTTATTTACATTTATACATCATACGGAAAGGTTTATTTTCTAAAATAAAACGAAGAACGTTGGCCTTGTACAAGGTTTTTTATTCTAACATTTACTTTGTGGCAAAGTGATACACTTAAAACAATTTGTTGCATGGTTATTTACTAACTACAAACAATGCCAGTAGGGATGACTAATATTGAACGCACGTAGCTCACTAAATTAATTACAATTCTGTATTTATATGGTAGTCCATAATCTTCTTGATGTAAAATATAAGTCATCTTCCAATTATGCACGTAAAATGATTAAATATGACATTAAGTATAACTTTGCATAAATTCTGCAGGGTGGTTTAAAATAATCAATTAACATCTTAGTGCACCAACTTAAATACTCTTGGTAGTGCAATTTTAAAAAGTTAATGAAAATATACAACACAATTAATTAATTTTTAGCTACTTGATTATAATACTACTACTATTTGCATGTATGATATGTGTTAAATCAACAATAATACAACTACGCATTTAAATGATTCATGTTAACACTAAGTATAATAAAAACATTGTATTTTTCGAATAGAAGTACACTTACGTCGTAATAGTCTGTTGAATAAATTTGTTTCCGTATGCGTGTATACATCTTGATCGAGATCCTTCAATTATTTAAAAACGTATGGGAAATTACAAAAGTCTAAATTGCAATGACCTTAAGCTTAAAATGATTAAAAGGCTGAAGAGAAAATCTTACATAGTTAGAACTTGTAAACTATTAAGTATTTCAAAATATTGATTCTGAGCAGTGGTTAGTCTCCCTTAAAATAAAAGGCTTATCATTATAAATTTTAAAGTATTACGACCACGTCATATAATATTCAATTTTCCAAACTCACACTTGTGATTCAAAACCATACGACTATATTTGTGACATATGATACATCAAAATTAGCATTGTAAAACGTACGACTTCCGTTCACTAATATCCATTCATATGCAGAGGTTAGCTCAACGTGTCAGGTGTCATCATACAACATATATTTATGGCCGGATGGTTTAAGCCGACACACTCGTATTAGATTGGCCTGCTGATGACGGGGAGGTGAGGGCTCGTATCCCGGTCGGGTCTACTGAGTTTTATCGTTAAATGGTTTCCCAACCAAATACGGGTTGATTGATTACCTATGAAATACTTCCTTCCTCATCCATATTTAATTAGATTATTTCTAATATATGCGTATAACCATGTCAGATAGTAAGACACGATTATAATTTTTTAAAGATAAAATGGTATTGTTTTTCCACGTAATGATTTCTAACCCTCTCTTAGGGGTGTCAGTCCACTCAACTCAGCCCTATTATACATTCACCATTTATTCCGTATACTGAGAAAATAAACAAAAATGCATCTAGATGCAGAGGCATATTACCATGCTTTAATGCTCCCAGAATGGAAGCATGGGAAGAAATTAAATAATGTACCAATACACCATGATTTTAACTTTACCTTAAAGTTATGGATTGTCAAATTGCGTAAAAGTATGAGGGGTTTAAAATGAAGGGGGGGGGGGGTTGAATAATAATGAATTATATGCGCTTACTAGATTTATAGAGATAGGTGCTGTCACACTACTCAACAGGCGGACAACGAAACTCCAGTATTGTCTAATGCTGGTCACATTTCGCTTATCCGTACAAGGCTTTTAGCATATTTGTGGAAACTCCTTTTTCAACTGATCATTATACACGCACGGTGACCTGGCGGTCTAGGGGTAAGGTGTCAGACTTCTATGCTGGCGGCCGGGGTTCAATCCTCGGTCCCGGCAAAGATTTATCTGATTACCAAACCCTTCCTTCACCTCTGACAAGACATCTTGTGAATGTGGGGAATGCCAGGCCTCCACCGTGGTTCGGATTCCACGTTAAACTGTAGGTCCTCCATTTCATCTCACAATCACCTTAGCATTACACATTAGCGTAAGTGCGTATAAACCGAACGGGTAGTAAGACGCGGTTCTAATAATAATAATAATAATAATAATAATTATACACGCACATCAATGCTCATGGGGTTATCTGTTCTGGTCTAACACACCTGTGACAAAAATATCGGAGTTTGAACCCCGTCAAGGTACTGTCAATGTCAAGGCTTTTTTAAAAAAAAAAATCATATTATCTCTCAACATAAATGAAGGTGCTTTTTCCCTCAAATTCTAAATCCCTTATCCCTAAAATATTGGTGTAAAACAACCCTGAAAGTTAATAAATAATGGTGAAAAATATAAACAAAAAAGTATGTCTTTGCGTCCAATTTTTTACTTTCTTATATCAATATAAAGTATTGTAATCGTGAAAAAAAATCAATATCAAGACTATGATTAATATTTATGTATTATTTGTGTCCGAAACCAAAAGTGTGGATTTTATAGCTACGTTGGTACCAATGTCAGTTTGTATATGTTTGTATGTAACTTCGGTAACTGTTCATGAAAAATGGAGAAAAACTTATAACAAGAAGTCGTATATTGATGCTGCACTAGCCGAGTTGTCTGCAGGGCCCTAGCACCCATAGGCGATCGACTGATGAACGTCATTTGATTTTAAGAAACACTGTCTTTTTTGTAGGAAAGATGCTTCCGAAGATTTCAAAAAACTTCATAAAAAAGTAAACCAATCAAGACGCGAAACAGTACATGAAGTGACTAAACTGCAATTCAAGCAAAGCATTCTCGGTGCAACCAAACCAATAAAGAAAATTTATGAATGGAGCCAGATTTTGTTTTTCGGATTCAAAATGATACTGATAATGTTACATCTAAAGGGAGGTATCATGGAACATGATTCAAGATGTTCTACCTAAAATAGGAACCTACACAAATAAAGTGAGGGCGCCAAGAGAAATATTGATGTGATGGCTGCAGTAGATTTAATATGCAATTACTTTGAAGAAAATGAAAATCAATGCCAGTTTGCACTGAGTGATGTTCTCAAGGATTACTGTGGACCAATCTCATAAAACCAGACTCTGAAAAAAAGGATGGAGAGTATTTACTGAAATGATATAATCTCTACAACTGGTAAAAACCAGTTCACTCTAAACATAATATGCTTCAAAAACACCGGGCACACAATCTTGACATAAAAATGGTACCAATCAAAACTGTAAAATGAAGAGGGAGAGCGACTTCGTGTAGTTAAAGCAGCTTCTGCCATAATCCTTGAGGACATTAGGTCAAGAATCTACAATTTCAACTCATATCCTGTACCCAATAATATTTTGGATAGTGATAAAGAGGACATACCGGAATCTCTTAGCTTATTCCTTAAATCAACTATTACTCCTAATAAAGACAAAAATTACGACAAAGTGAACATAAAAATTACCTCAATTTGCCCACGCAGTTATTGCTGCTATAAGACCAAAATCCTTTCGATCATCTTTGAAGATTAGCCTAAGGGCGCTGATTCACTGGAAATATGTCTCAAGGAATATCTTGGAAATAGTTTCAGCAACTGGATTTTGTAGTATTTATGATGAATGAAGTGCGACACTTCGAAATTTTCTGCTTGAAACAACCTATTATTGACGTTCTAGCACAAAATTCACTCACTCAGTTCATTTTTGACAATGCAGACGTAAACATTGACACTATAGATGGAACCCATACTTCCACGCAATGGGAGGCATCCAGTGCACTACACTTGAGCATTTTGAATCCGAGGGGACCATCATGGAAAGAGTGAAACAGATCTCTGTTGCATCAACCATTGGAAAATTTGGGAAAATCACAGTCGTTGCTTTTCAAAAGCAAGCCAGGGCAGGCCTCTCTAATATTGAAATACTCAACCTTGATAAAGAATTACTTAGTCTCAGAATAAAATCTTTGTCCAATGATGGTATGTGAATGCACGGTAAATGGCAAGGATCTTTGAACATTCCATGTTGGAATGGTTTTCTGAAGAAGGTTACCACTGGCTAAACTTACTCAAAATCAGGAATAATATGCCAGCCATTCATCAATGATCCGCCATTCAGCTATTATACAATTTATTCAGAATTGATTTATGCTACAATTAAATGAAAATCACTTCGATGGACAACCTTCTTTGTAACTTTTGATCAACCCTTTTATATAAAGGCAAGAGATGTTGTAGCTTCATGTGATCTTGATTCGGAAATCAACTCAGTAATCGTCAGGTTTGGTGATTTCCATTTGTTTATGTCATTTATGGGGACTGTTGGATTTTTCATGGATGGCAGTGGGTTACAGGAGTTGTTCAACGAGGCATACACTGATGTATCTACCAAAAAAATAATGACAGGGCACGTTTATTCCAGAGCTGTGAGAGCACACACTTTGGCTCACCTTGCACTGGCCAATGTTTTCTTGTACATGCTGGACATAACAGAGGAAGAGCAGTTGGCATTTTTGAGCCTGAAAAGTGACGTACGCAGGAATGATGTTTCTGCCAATATTAATTAACTTGAAGTCACACGTATCGTTGACAATACCTCAAACAAACTGAATGAGTTAGAGTCAAGAGGAGCTACTGCTAGGCTGTAGGTGCAGTATTTCAAAATGGTAACCATACTCAAGAAATTCGTCCAAGCTGAAAGATTCGGTGATTGGCACTTGCATATTCAGAGCATACGAGAAATGCTAACCTACTTTCATGCCAGTGGGCATTTTTTTAACTTAAAATCGTGTCATTTATACCAACAGGATATGTTGGAACTCGAGTCCCATCTGATGCCCGAGGAATATGAAATGTTTGTGACAAAAGGTTTTTTCACCATTAGGAAATCTGATAAATTCTGGTGAGGACTTTAGTCTGACATGACCATAATGACATTAATGAGAGCTATTGAAAGTACTGGAGGTTTAACTAAATGCTAAATGGGTTGCGACTATACCTACATTTATGGAGGTTTTCGAACAAGCAGAGAACTTTTGTGGTATATCATTTTGTGCCACTGAACAATATGTGAATGCAAGATTATCCAGAATAGCTAGGAATAGCAGTGACTGCAAGAAATTCGTATATTAGTTCTTTTGCCACGATCCATTCCCAGTTGGGAAATACATAATGTCACTGTCTACAGAAGGGGTTGGGGATGAAAACCTTATTTGCCCTCTGTCAGAATTAATTGGAAATTCATGCCTGGAAAGCATAATTGGGAGCACTTTCGGTCAAGTGAAGTTCTACAGAAAAACAGAAGTACCAATGCGAGGCTTCACCAGTACTGTGAATTTCTATGATGAAGTGGTGCCAATAAACCCATACACTATTTTCAAGAGAATTTCATTTCATAAAAATCCGAATCAGAACTCAAAAGGTTTTTCACTTTTGAATTGGCTCCTTACTCACCATCCTTATTTGATGAACAAGGAACTATGAGAAAATCTCGTACATCTGTTAACTAAAATTTGTTAAATCCAGTGAACATTTCGTCAAATATTGAAAATGCTCTTTATGTGATTGATGGTAGGTTTTTTCTTCACCGAGTAACGTGGGAGTTGAGAAATAATCTCTCTTAAATTCTGAGTAAATACTTGAGATATGTAAAAACAAATATTTTGGAGCACGATGATCAATCATAGTATTTGATGATTATCCAGATGAACCGACAGAAAAGAGCACAAAATCTGCAGAGCACCTTCGTAGAAGAAACAAGTTTGTAGCAGCAAACGTTGAGTTTGATGGTAAAATGTTACTGACAATGTCAAAAGAAAAATTTCTCTCAAATGAAGGCAATAAAAAAACGCCTCATCTCAATACTGATTCAGAAATTAGCTGATGAAAACAACACTTTTGAGCAAGCTGCAGATGATGCTGACACAATAATCATCAGTAAGACTATATAAGATGCTTGTGGCTCTTATTGTGTGATAGTAATGGGAGAAGACATAGACCTCCTGGTGATCCTTACTGCGTTAGCTCCTGATAGCGATCGATTGTTTTTGATGAAGCCTGGAAAATGAAAGTCAGAGACCATTTTCTATTCCCCAGTACATTTCAAACTGTCAAAAAAAAGTTAAAGACACTATATTATTTCTACACGTTTTCAGTGGATGCGACTCGATGTCACCCATTTTCAGACAGTGGAATATGAAATTCGCCTAGCTTATGGAAAAATATACAAAAGGCTGTCGAAGTATTCAACAACCACAATGCTTCTGCAGAGGAAGAAGGTACTGCCAGGGAAAAAATAATTTATGCTCTAGATAAAGGATTCTCCCTTCAATCCTGCTCACTAAATGATACCTACTTCTCAATATTTACCAAACCCATAGTGCAGAATATTTTCAAATTGGCTATTCTTCCTCCTTCTCAAGAAGTTACTCAATTACACTAATTAAGGGCGTTTCTTCATATTAATTTGTGGAGCGGTCATGTGCTAGACCCGACTCAATGGGGTTGTAAGGTAACAAAGTATGGTCTGCTCCTTGTCACATCAACATCTGAACAAGCCCCAAAATAACTGTTGAACAGTACTGCCTTCAAATGTTACAAGGGATGTAGATATATATGCTTGTGACTTAGGAAGAAAGGAATTAAGCTATCTCCGATTTGTTTCAAATACAGAGGTGGGTCGTGCACCAATGCACCCGAATATATTGATGATGGGCCAAACTTGGATGATAATGTGATCCTACCTGATGATTAAGCTGTTGACGAACTTCTGGATGAAGATGCTGACGATGACCTTAATCTAAAACAGCTTTTGCAGCTCACCTCACCCAAACGTGCCAAATTGCAATAAGGTGTTCAATTTTTTTTATTTTTGATAAATGTTAATTTCATAAATTGAAACTTTTTTTTATTTTGTACCTCATTCTTCATGTTCGTAATAAATAATCTGTTAATGATAATATGTATTTTTATTTTAAAGTCCATTGATTCACCGAAATTGGTACTTTATTTAGACACAAAAATGTTACTTTGTTCGCAGGCTGGTAAGCAAGAGAAGGCTACGTTTGGTGAAAAACGTTGTAGCCGTGTTCAAGAATAGGGTCAGATACAAGATTTGATACTGTACCATATCCAAAATAGTGGTATTTTTCATACAATGCATTTTACATTACAAAAATGAGGTCAAAAATTCAAAATAAGCAAAATTTGTCGTTATTTGAACTCACATATTATCTATACCACTTTAGGCAATTTAAAATATGAGATGTTCATTCAACCTAGAATTTTATTTACTTTAATGTATGTATGTGTGTGTAATTTTTCTGTGAAATGCGACGTTTGTGAGTTATTTGCGAAAAAACTAAAAAGGTCTGAAAATGTTGAGGTTTTTGTGACAACCCACCTAGAACACAAGCAGAAAATTGGTGCAAACTTCAAGTAACTCTTTTTACATTCAAATACAAATATTAAAACCGTTTTAAGCTTTCCACGAATTAATTGATGGCAGGATCCTTTTTTTCTTGACCTAATAGCCCATGAGCTACCTGCAGTTCTTCAAAGCGTTTTATTTTCAGCGCAGAAGTAATACACGATGTGTTTGCTCAAGGAGTTGGTCAGCTGCACTCTTTCTTCTTTTCTTTCATAGTAAAAGCTTTCTTTATAACATCAAAAATCTTATTTTCTTCCAGTTTTATTCTTAAGGTTTCCTCCTTTGCCTTTTCCTCTTCTCTCTACTCTTCTTTTTTAAGTCTCTTTTCTATCAGCTTGGTTTCCGCTAAGTACTGGTGATATTTAATTAGTACATTTCTTCCATAGACAATGAGCTATTTTGTTATTGGAATACAAGAAGGTTCATCACCATAAAACTGTAAGGCATATATTACTTCTATGAAATATTAATCGTATATATATTTAGACACAATCTGACGATTTATCTCCGTCAGTAACGTGTTTGTCTACAGAGCTAAAGGTCCCGAGTTCATTTCCTGGCATGGCCGAAAAATGTATCATTGGTTAAATGTAGGTTTACCTTTCACAGTGATGAATTAACGGCCAGGGACAGCATTTAGTGCCTGTCCTAGTCTTAAGTTAGCTTATAATTTATATGACGCTACGACAGGCCTTAACTATCTAGTGGAAAATAAATGGCTTGAATAAAAAAGTTACCCATGACATAGGTTGGAAACAGTAATAGATGTAAAGTAAATATAGAAACAACGATCTTAGCCGTTCAATAACACAACACTCTCGTGATGGAAAAAACACAAGAAGTGTCCACGAGGGAGACTTACAGGAAAGAGTTAAGTGTACGGCTACCACTAAAAATGGAATAAATGGCAAACAAAGAGAGAACACTCCAGGGAAAAAATATAAACTTAACAAGGGAAAAGGCAGTTTAACGTCATACCCAAGATAAAAGTTTGAAACTTAACCATTTTTAAAGACATCAGACTGAATTGCTGCAACTTTCTGTAAAAAAAAATATACTCCAAATCATACAAATTTAAATGCATCATTAAAAAAAATCATATAACCATTTTTAGAGATCTTAGGCAACTAGGATTACAAAAAGGGACTTTTAGGGACTCTGTTTCAGCTTAGAGACATTAGGTACCAATTATTAACACTAATTTGACACATGCCTTCTAATAAATATAGTTTATTGACAAGTGATTTAATTGAATTCTAAATTTTTCAAAAATGACTTCGACGATTTTGTTTGAATTGGATATCTGGGGATATGTTAATCTTCCAAATAACATTGTATTTTTTTTTTTTAGAAACATTTATTAAAAGGTAGTTTAGCGATGGGTGATTTTTGATAGCCAGAAATATATTGAAAATGGCCTTAACAATTTTGTTTAAAATGTACAAACCTATCTTGGGAAGTTTATTAAAAATTATTCATATTAAAAAAAATTGTTTTAACGATTTGGCTCAAAATGGCTATCTATTAAAATTCTTTCCAATTTTTATATCTTTATGTGCTTTTCAATAAAAATAACATTTTATACCCGTTTATTGATAACATATTTTTGTGAAATTCTATTTAAAAAAATAGCTCAAATGAATTTGTTGCAAATTTGTAGCTATTGGGGGACTATTTTGCATGATGAATAATAACGTATCTAATATTTTTTATAAAAAAAAATCGAAGTGTACTTATGACAAATTATAGAAAGTTTACATTTTTACAATGACCCTCAAGATTAAATTTAAAATAGGTATCCGGGAATGGTAAATGATAAATAAAAGTATGTTTTTATTCTTGCCAATTACAACAAATTTTTGTTTTGTTTAATAAAAACATATATTTTTGGAAATTTGAAATTTAAAAAAAAAATTTGAACACTTTGGTTTAAAATTGTTATATAAAAAGGGTTTATTATTTTGATTAGCATTATGATATATTTATTTCTATAAGTAAATCTATACAAGTGTCGTATACTGAAAACCTATATTTGGAAATTTTCTTTAAATTTGTACACAATATGAGAAAGTTTATTAGATTGTGTAATGACATTTAATTTGTTGGCTATTTCAATTGGTTACGACCCTCATAAAGCCTTCAATAAATACTGATATTCACGAATTTTCGTCCCTGTCCTTAAGACAACCCCAAGGCATTGCACTTACATATAATTTTGCTTCTCAGAACACAACATGACAATTTTCTGTCTCCACAATACTTTAAACAAAAATATAAAATGAACTAGCTTCAACCATAGGCAAATGCAATGATTTTACAAAGGCCTTAAAAGACATCACCCAATTTAAATAATTGCCCCCGCGTTGGTCAGCGCGAGGAAAAAAAGATGCTTATTACTTTTTCCTGGAACATCACAAGAGATTTTGTCTCATTAATTTTCAGAGATTCCTGATTTATATATATATAAAAACACATCATTAGCCTTATATTGCTGTCATTTTAAAACAAAAATATAACTAGCGCGTGTAGGCCTACATCATAATTCATAGCCGACCATCAGCTATCATCTCTTCTGATTTTATTGGAAAAAAGACAGTTGAACAGGTCTTTATTTTTTTACCAAGAGCGTAGGACAGATGAACAGAGATGATTTTAAAAGCAGGACACTTGAGCCCATGGGACTTGTTGAGGTAAAATAAATAAACCAATACTTTACCAGCTACAGCCACTGTAGGCTATTGGCAAAAGCACGCTATGCGTAATTGTGCAAGTAATTCCGTAGTTGAACACTCCAAATATCAAACTAGGAGAGCAAATAAAACTGAATCAAACCCAAGAGTATTAGAAAAATAAGTAGAAATGAATAATTTTATTCAATTTATATTAGCTATTTGAATAGTGCACTAAAGCATTATTTGTAACAGCGTTCAAGATAAATTAAATCCAGTAGGTACTAATCACATTTCTATCTTTTTGATTATCTTTAAGAATTAAACAATATTAAAATGTGGCAGTCAATCTTTGATGGCTTTGAGCTGTTGGCTAATTGATTCAAGTATTCTCTCTAGAACTATCAGCCTATCTGCTATCCTACATTCTGTAAATTGAAACGTGTTATTTTCCCTTTGATTATTGTTTTCCATATTCAATAGTCCTATGTACAAGGTGTATACACATTTTTATAGTTCCTCTTGAGAGCGCAATTTCTTTAAGACTAACGAGGTAAAAAATGTCAAACAACTATTATCGTCTGATGTTTGGGTTTTTATATCGGGGATACCGTCAAATAGGCTAAGGATACACACCATCGCTTACAGGCAAGAAAATGAATCGCACAACATATACAGTGAATGTAATCCATGGTAGGAGCTCGAAACAGTCATCGTGCATTTCGATATATGAGGCAATAAATTGCATTATTATATCCTGTACACTCCATACACGCCTTACTCCCTCCTAGGGGCAGTGCCAAGGACAACGGTATACTGGCCAGCTTAGGCTGTTTCTATAGTATTGATACTGGGTTGTAGTAGGCCAAATAGTGCTCAGGGTAAGACCAACCAATGGTTGTACTTGTGGTATACTGGATAAAATCCGCCAACACCGATCGATACAGAATCCCTACCCTAAGCAGCGAATACTGCCATGGGTGCGCGTATTATCAAGGCTAGTAACCTGGCTTACTATTTTTAAAATTACTACAAAAAAACGCTCCAATATTAGCCTCAGATGACCAAAGATATAATGGTCAGCTGAGGTTAAAAATATGTTAAGAAATCTTAACACATCCAAAAGACACCCATATAATTTAATATCTTGGGTAATTTAAAATAAGACCAAAGTCTGATTGTATGACCAAGCCGTACAGTACGTTAAACTCACATTGTACCTGGTTGCGATTGATAGAAAGGTTTGGGTTCAAGCCCCGTCAAAGTATATTAGAGTATGTTTTTTATCCAAATGCTCAAAGACTTCCAAACACTGATATTGTTTCCTCCCAGTTCTTATACACAGGCTAAATTGCTAAGTCCAGCTGATTCAAGCTCTATTATTACTTCAAGTAAAATTGTTTACCTCATTTGTGCATCAAAATCGTAAAACACAGGCTGCTTCCGCTTGCTATTGAAACCCCTCGCCATAGTGATTTGTGCGGCACTAGAATCACGTCATTTTCATGATCCTAACTAACTTTCGAATCAACAGTCATTTCATCAAAGGAAATCACACACTGCCTTTGAAATGAATCATAATTACAGGATTTCACTATCTCAATAATATTCTTCAAAGTTCCAGGCCGACATTGAAACGACTTTGTCCAGTACCTTAGTGTCGAGATATCAGGTAATGGAATTCCCATTTTATTTCTGACATATGTATACGCTTTTTTACTTATTGATCTCAATGCTAATGCTTGAAGAATATTTTCATTCACCCAATACAAAGTATTTTTCTTGTTCATAAAACATCGTATCTGTGTTTGTGTAAATATTACTTTTAGTACAGAATATAATGCATCTCTCACGGCTTTTGAGAATTTCTTTTTACATTCTAGTTCTCGCTTAGTGGCATCTGATGATTGCTTTGAGTCAATTTTTCTCTTCTTTACACTGTTCTTCATATGACTGTACTTCTATTTCCAGAGTTCTTAATTTATCTTATGCCAGTTTAAGAGTTTTTTCTAGACTTTAAAAATCTTCCTTTGGCTTAATGTTTTCCTCTATACAATTTATGTTTTGTTGAACTCCGTCAAATTGTAGTTGCACATTTTCGCAGCGAGGTTTATTTGGGGAAAGTATTGCTATTCTCTACGCCGCTCTTTTTGCGATTTCTCGTTTGTAACAGCGATGTTTTCTGTCCTTATCATCATAAATATTGGCATGTGATGTTGGAATGTATAGGGAAGGCACAGCACTATGTTAAAGGATTTTTTTTTATGGAAAATTAAGTAGTTCACTTTGTAAATTTCTTTCAAATTCACTATCGGCAAAATGAATGGAACATATTCGAGCAAAATGTGTATTAATTGTCTCTTTCCTTTTGACATTTGAGCTCCCACCTACGGAAAATTTCTGGATCCTTAAGAAAGGATTAGAAAGGTACATTATTACCCTTGAAGTCTCGTTGTTTATCTACACAGAGCGCAACAGCACAGCTAGGTATTTTTGATGTATGTTTAAAAACACAAGTAATTAAAAGTGAAGAACGTACTCTAATAAATTACCAATAAGTTTAAATGCTCAACAATGACTTGTAACGAGAAGAAATGACCTATAGTCCTATATCCTAAATATATTATTATATAAAAGAAAAACTTATAAAATAATAAATAGCTTGAGAAGATCAATACAACTAAATATTATATTTAGCATAAATATTTAGTATTATAGTTATTACTTTTAAATAATTGTAGTAAATAAAATGTCTAAAATCATTAATTAGAACTTTATTATTATTATTATTATTAGCACCGCGTCTTACTACCCGTTCGGGTTATACGCACTTACGCTAATGTGTAATGGTAGGGTGAATGTGAGATGAAATGGAGGACCTACAGTTTAACGTGGAATCCAAACCACGGTGGAGACCTGGCACTCCCCATATTCACAAGAAGTCTTGTCAAAGGTGAAGGAAGGGTTTTGGTGGATTAGAACTTCACTGTTTGATTTTATATTAGCCTATTAAAACAGATACTAGAGTGGTAAACATAATAAATTAACTAACTATACAGGAACAAATCACTACCAGGCAAACACAAATAAATAAATCATTATAAAGATAAATAAAAGAACCGCCCGAAACACAAGGACCGCACGACACAACTGTTGTGTACTGGGTGACGTAGTTTCGTGGCTGACATAAGC
The DNA here is from genome assembly GCA_901482245.1 of Timema douglasi. Taxonomy (NCBI): domain Eukaryota; kingdom Metazoa; phylum Arthropoda; class Insecta; order Phasmatodea; family Timematidae; genus Timema; species Timema douglasi. Next base: position 29,158 of record CABEEJ010004776.1, on the reverse strand, counting down.
AATTACATCATTAAATTCTTCCGAATTGCGCTATCTATCTATTCTCTTTACATTGGTTAACATTACCAAAATATAACAATATTTATAATACAGCCGTCAAAATTAACATCATTTGTCAAAAACGGATTATTAAAAATAAAGAATGCTTAGTTGGTTATTTCATTTGTACCACCAAAAACCTATAATTTTTTAGGAAACTATTAATTGGTTATTTACGCGTGCACGTAAAATGTCCAATTTTTTTTCAAATAACCTTTCTAGCCACGAGTTGGTAAAAATGTCAAGATGTAGGTTATTTTATAGGATCCTACTTTCTCAATGATTATAGAAAAAAAATGGCTCACTACAAGACTTACCAATTTTATTGCAGATTACTCAGAACTAATCTTGTAAAACAACCCGCGTGGTGTAAAGATGATTCCCCGTATCAGTTAGTAGATAGTTCTGTGCTTGGTCATATTTTCATAGAAAGGGTCTTTAGTAAAATACAAACATATCTTTTTTCACTCAAAATTGAATTTAAAAAAATATTTAATTAGTTTTATTGTATTAATAATATCTATTAAAAGTGACAGCTGCATATCATATGATTTGACTCATACACACTATAATTTTTTGTTGTTATCACCGCGTCCAGTATAACATGAAAGTGGCACCTTAGACCTTTCGGCCACTGAAACGGGTTCGTGGAAATAGATTTTATAATACTTCTAGCTGTAATATTTGGCTTTTCCTTTGAAAATTATACTGTAAGCATGGCCAGCTTTCCGGTCTCGTGGGCGGACCCACTTTTAAGTGTCCCGTCAGCGTTTTACAGGGCTAAGTACAGGACGATTACCTAGCACCCGCTGCCCCAATTTCCGCTGGTAGAAACTGCCCACTCAAGTAATCTGCTCTCGTCTTTTTGGTAGAGAGTGTGCTGACTGTTTCAAAGTTTTTATCTGGTGCGGTTGGGCAAATTTAGATCAGGATATAAGACAAGTTAATGGAACTATTTAAAATAAGCTGACAATTTCGTTTGAATCGCTATTCAATTAGAGTGACTTACTAATGTATTTGGCGTTCCATTTTTTTTTTTTTTGCGCTAAGAAAGGGAAGGAATGCATTTAAAACTATAGAAAAAAGATTTCTTGGATAATATTAATTATAATTCTGGTATGGTCTCATAATCTAAGGAGTAGGGATGAAATGTATTTAAAAATGCACCCACAATAGCGTGAACCAATAATATAAATACTAAAACAAAAACACATGTGGAGAATTCCTCTCATTGTATCCAGCTGGAACTACAACCTTAACCACTCCGGTTGACGCGTGGTCTAACGAACTACTCTCGTGCTAGACTATATAGGCATTCACGAGCTAAGTTTACCTGAATGACAGCTCGAAATGTTACTAGAAGTTATCCCTAATATATCACTACGCCAACAGCTGAAATCTATCACTTTGGATGACTCTAATGAAAACAGATGGTAATATAGTAATGTGATAGTTAACCACAACGATTTAGGCCAATATTATTTATATATTTATTTTAGGTCGGACATAAAGTTTATTTATCGTTTTATTCCACTTAAAAAATATTCAAATCACTATCACAAAAACTTCTAACGAACATAGCCTCAAAATGGCGACTGACGAATTTAAACCATATGATTGAACATAACGGTAAACACGTTTTTTTACAATGATGCGGACACGCAGTTGATGAAAATACTTTATTCAGTTAAATATTTCAAAGTACGATAAAATAATCATAAAATCATGTATTGTATGTAAAAAAAATGACAACAATTTTCTCTTTTCCAAGTAAATACGATTCCTGTATTAAAAGGTATTGATGTATGCACTATATTACACAAAATCAGTAACGTTCCAAAACGAAAAATAAGTACTTTTAATTATGTTTAAAATATTGTTTCAAGTTGGATAAAAAGAAATTATTTAAAAAAATGAAATAGTATGAGAAAACTTAAGTTTACGTTATTTTAAATGTAATATATAACAGGTAATTAAAGATCTTTACATTTATAACAAAACTGTGATCTTTTACAAGTGTTGCCAACCCAAAACCTAAACATATGATTTTCGAACTGTCATCCAGGTAAAAATCTATCGTGAATGGAATATAGACTGCATAAGACGGGGAACGCGGGGTTCAAACACGGTCACGTACACTGAGGTTTTTTCCTAAATGGGTTTCCACTCTCCCTCTACGCAAATTTGGGTGCATTTGCTTCAAATTATACCTTCCTAATCCATAAATTATTAGTGTAATTAGTACATAGGCGTATAACCGTAACGGGTAGTAAGTCGCGGGGCTAAAAAGAACTACAACCTTGACTTCCCATCAAGGGTAAACCAAATATTAAACGAGTATAACCTCTTAGACCGCTCGCTTAGCACCGTGAGTTCGTCTGCAGTAGGCTTATTACGTACACTATCATACACCTTGCAATAGTTTTGTGTTTTTTAAAATATAAAATGTAAACGATATAGATATTCGTAAAATAAAAGGCTATTTAAATTATTACACAAATGTTTTTAACGCCGCATTATACCACCCGTTCGGGATTTACATTACGCTAATGGGATAGGATTGAGAAAGATTGCATTTAGATGAAGTGTCCCAATATTTTCATAGAGAGAGAGTTTGAACCTTTTAGGAAAAAATACCCTCAGTTCACCCAACTGAGATCGAACCACGATCTCCCCATATTCGACCGTCTAGTCTATTACATTTAGATACTTTATAACCCTTTAGGGTACGGCCAGACTGAGCGAGTGACTAAAAAATAAAATAGAACACATTGGTTGTAGTGAGAGGTGGCCAGACTGGAGTGAACGACCGAGCGCGTCAGTCTGGTCGAGCCATAATGTGTGTTCTAATATATGTGACGATCGATGGTATCAAGGACTGGAGGGGGGAGGAGGGGGAGATATTCCTTTATCTCGTAGGCTTATAGCACTCGAGTAAACACCTGTCAACTTAAGACAAAGCTAATAAAAGATAATCTTAAACTTAGTTTAATAGTCAGAATAATATTATTTTTTGCTTAGTTACTTGTGACTTAAGCTAAACAAACTCAAGAAACAATACTATTAGAGGGAACTTTGAGAATATGCACTACCCTTCACATTAATAGATCACATTGTGAATGTAAATACTTCCAGAGAACGTTAGATTGTTATCGAACCCTGGCCTCCTAAGTTTAACCACTACACTAATAATGACGCAGAAGTGTGAGCACTTCGTTTACCTTGAATGGTGGTAGGCTTACCTTTAACTACTACCCTATGGTCCTATCTAATGAACTTAGCCATAATATATCAAAATGACAATTTTATGTTTTTGTTTATAAATGTAATACTTTAGTAATACATTTTTTATGTGATGCATTCAAAGCATTAAGATAAAATATATTTGCAGGTAAAATATAATATGGTAAGATACTAAATAATACAAGAATTTTGTCCTACAATAAAGATTCAAAAAAGATAAAATGGAGAACTTAATTATAAATTAACCTACTAATAACAAGCCTTTAGATTTAATAAATATCTTAAAGGAAAACCTCTTTTTGGTTTTTGAGGTAGGTTTTAACATATGTTTTGAATAAGGTACAGAAAAGGTTGATAAAACATTTAAATGGAACAAACATGATATGGCTTTCACAAATAAAAGAACATAGTTCACACTTTACATTTCTGCCACTGGAGAAAGGGGTAATGGTTGCCTATTTAAGAAAATTGATCATTACCACCTAATCCCCTGAACTAGGTTTCATGCTATCGGAACTCCTCAGGAAGGAGTGTGAAACGCACAACGAAATTCCATAAAAGAGAAAACTATAAAACTCAAAGGGGTGGAAAAGGAAATTGATAAAAAAAATCGTACTAGATCTAAACATGTTTTTTTATTTTTTATTCTAGGAAGTTTTGGAAACGATAATTTTGTTCTAAAGACAGCCAATACCTCTTTGTCCAATGGCAGCAACGTAAAGTATTAACTGTGTGCTTATTTTAAATTGTAAAAACCAAATTGTATTTGTTCCCTTTATTATGTTTTAATCCACCTGTCTTGAACCTTCCTCCAAATATATATTACAAATCTTTGGATTTAAAAGAGTATAAAGAGACGATAGTAATAATTGCAAACGAATGCAAAGAGAATTGAGAGCACTAAAATGTAACGGCTGCGAATGTTACTGTCAAGTAGTTAAGGATTGTCACATCATGTTTATAGAATTGGTGGAGTGAATCATCTTCCAAGAAAGTAATTTATTCTTAAGGTGGAATTGAATTTAATTTCCCAATAGATTACACACACAAGTACAGTTGTGTAAGCATTTTCTTTATAAACCAATTTACTTTATATTTTAAATTCACAGGAAAGAAATATGGTATCTACACAACTTTTTTTTTGTGAAAATTTTAAAAAGGCAACTCTAAAGGACAGATATAAATTATATAAAATCCACACAATAATGAGTGACTTAGTCGCAAGGCAAAACTAATGAATAATCAGTAGTTTAAGTAGATTTCTATGACTGACAATGATCTAAACTCGATAATAAGATAAGTGAAACCGAGCGATATGAATAGGCCTATTGATACAGAAACATAGGGAGCGTATATAAAATAATAGATACTGTTACAGAAACAAAATTAAAAATTAGCAACATGGTTTACCAAAAATCAATATGGTTCACTTAGCTTAACTACAATAAGTTGTTTATTTTAACTGTTCTGGCGCTTATAAGTGTGTGCTAGTTTGATTTTTAACTATACAATGCTAATTGACCTCCTTTTAAAAATAATAATTCTCGTTTTTATTAGTCGCGGTATTGGTAGCTGGGTGATTTTGGGATCGATAAATATGGTTTAGGGCCAGTTTCATAGTCAAATTTAGTACGCCCCAAGTGCGGCGCTACACTAAGTTCATGACGACACCTACCTAAACCAGAATGGAATGGGCCAGTTTCCTATGCGAGAACGGCCCATTCCATTCGAGTTTAGGTAGGTGTCGTCATCTACTTAGTGTAGCGCCGCACTTGAGGCTTACTAAATTTGACTATGAAACTGGCCCTTAGTGTAGTAATCTTGTGCCAGGTTAATAGGAATTAGCCCACACACTCCTCCAAAAAAGAAAATATCGAGTTTCCAACAATCATAGGCGGGGTTTGACTTACCAAGAACAGGCCGATGCGGTCGTTGTTCTGTTTGATCGTTGTTGATGGTCTACATTTAACCCTACATGAATGGTAGCTCGCGGAAAAATATTGAAAAAGTCTTCTCAAGTCTGAGGCTCTCGTAATCTACTCCCCGTGCATACGTTGAGGCCCGCTTCAGGTATCCGCCTCTCCGAGCACTGTTGCTCTGTGGCGTGATTGGTCGATTCCCCTTCCCTTCCTTTTCTAGTCAGGTGTCAATTGAGGGGCCTATTTAACATGACGTATCACCTAAAATAGGCACAGAACTATATTCAGTACGTTACAGTGCATATTAAAAGTTTTGTTTTTCTTCGTTAAGAGGTTTCTATTAACCAGGATGCTATGGCATCGGACTTAGCCGTGGCCATGATTAGCGCCAGGTAGCACCTCCCCACTTCGAGGATAAATCACCAGAGGGGTTTGTGGTCCGGCTAATCAACTTAGGGAGATGGTCCGTTAGTTTGTGTACATGTCTTATAACCCCACAAAGGGTTTTAGGATACTATTTACTAGTCACTTTCTAACCGTTATTTACTCACCTAAGCCAAGAACTTGGTGTAGCTCTACTGTGGCGCAATCTGTGTGTCTGCTTTGACAGCTTAGAAATCTGTCACTTATCGACATAGTTATGTTTACTTCTATGTTAGATGGTTATTAATATTTAATTACACTTAATGTTTAATTATACCTGTAGCTTAACTGCGGGTCATATGGTTCCCTCTGAACAAAACTTATTTTTTATGGTGGTGTGCGACTAGTTGGTCTGGTTTGACCTGTTGTGTTTCAAGTTGCTTCAACAGATGGCTAGTTTTGTTAGATATTTAAAAAAAAAACAGCTGTATTAGGTGTAAACACTGTTTACACGCTTTAGGATACCCTATTAAAAAGTGTTAGGCATTTGATAATAGTCACCTAGCGACTCCTTGTAGCTCATTATGTTGTGTGCCGAGCCTAGAAATTCCAAATATGTCCTTTGGCAAGTTGAGACACTCAATCTCCCTTTTTACTAGGGGAACGTCAGCACCAAGAAACTAGGCGCTAGCTAGTTGGTGTTAATGGCTTAATTAGGCCAACCCTAGTCAATTGTCTCGTGTTCTCCTTGCTTATGAACACTCCAAATTTCACTTGTTTGCCAGAAGTGTTCAAAGCACTTGTAAATGTCTGTATTTAATACCACTTAGGCGGCTTCTTAAGATTCCTGGAAAGATTTCGGCCGCATTATGGTGTATACTTTTCTAGCAAGTTTTGATAGGGGGCAGCTCCGAGACGTTATGTTTCATCAGTGCAGTCTTAACTATCCATAATGTAGGGGATCTTGTTAATTGCCCCTACCCTCAGCCTTGACGTTCTAGCAGTTGATAGACGAGCTCATATGGCCAAGAAAAAATATAAAGGCTGTCACCTACTAACCTGGGAGGTATATATTGAAGTAATAGAGCTATATGAATTAACATTAGAATTAATAGACTGGTGTACTGAATTATTCTAGCTATGCACTCACGAGTTTGTTTGTTATAAGCTTTAAGCCTTTATAACTTTAACGTTATCCTATTGCTGTACAGGAGCTACCAGCTTAAAACCTATGATCTTTGTTAGATGCCTAGTTTCCCTATTAGTAAAAATTCACTACTCAATGTTGACAGATTGATTAAGTTAATTATATGCTTTCTAATATTGCCTCATAAAGTTCTAATAATAATGGTATGAAACTCAGTGAATAAGACAGCCTGTTTGCGTGTTAGACAACTTTCAAAATGTTGGTATTAGTAAAAATCTCTATTTATGATGAGCCTAATTAATTATATAGTATCGCTTGCTTTCTCCACCACTGACTCAAATGTTTTGGTATTGTAGTATATACACAGAGAGTTCACCACGATGAGCATCAATGGGTAACTTCATTTGTATGTAACGTATCGTATGTTCAATAAGATATTGTTTCTCTCAATTATAACACCCCTCATAGTGGAGGTGTGTGTCAAGATTATCAGAAAAATAATAAAAAGTTAGATTTTCTACCATGCAGAAAACTTCTTTTTTCTAATAGTTTGGGAAATTTTGAACCACCTATCTCATTCATATCGGACTCGATTTGTATGCTACATCCAACGTCTTGGAGTTTTTTTTAATTTCAAATTTTTCTCATAAAAATATCAGGCTTCATAGGGTTCATAGGCCTACAAAATTTATGATCTCTAGAATTAAATTTGTATGTTTCGTCCACCATTTTGGATCCACCATCTTGAGTTTTTAATGTTTATGATTATTGTTTATTAAGATGTCATGCCAAATAGAGTCTAAACCAAATTTCAACTCTCTAACTAGGGTAGCGAGACGTAGAGGAAAGAGCCCTGGAAGAACACTCAAACATCATATTGATTTTAAATATGTAGCTGTAGATAATAAACAATGATTGTGTTGTATTAAACCCAATGTAATTTAAAAAATAATAAATTTAATAATAGGTTGTTCGTAAATTTTATAAAAATTACACCTGGACACGGGGAACGAACCCGGGACCCTTGACTTAGAACGCAAATGACCTACCACTGAGCTATCCAGGACTCATCCGGTGCTCGAAGGTTATTCTTCACTCATAGCCTAAGGCAGAGTCTGTGATGGACGTGTGGAGCTCATCGGCTACCTACTGATTCATACCAACGCTATCGGTGACTCGGTAGTGCCTTTATGCTGCCGTTTGTACAAATTAGGTTGTAAATGAAAGAAAACTATCCCGAGCATGGACTGAATCCTGTATGGATAGGTGGTAGAGCATTGACGCGTTAAGTAAAGGGCCTCAGGATTGATTCCCATGTCCAGGTGTCATTTTGAAAATTTTACAAATTTGATATTTTATGTGGTAGTACCCGTAATCTACATGTCTTTTTGATCTACCATCTACTAGTCATGTACAATTAATTATTTGTTACATATTTAGTTGACGTACACTTTGTACGTGCATGAATGAGAGCTAAAGGGCCTATTAATTTTACTGAGAAAGGTATTTTCACATGCCGCAATCGACGGCTCTACTTCCCCTCAAAAGGAAATTGTGCTACGGAATTTCATCACTCAAGAAAAATCCACTGAGGTCAACTACAATTAATAATACAAACGTAGATATATGCTGTCTCCAAATTAAATGTTGGCTACACATAAAACCCAATACAATTTTTTGCTTCTCAATTCAATTAAAATTAAATCCTTGCATAACATGAAGTTAAAAGATATACAAAGGAGTCAATTAAAATTAATTGTGCCCTCATTATAAATCAAAGAAGAAATGTATCTTTTTGTCTGATAAAAGCTTTCAATCTTTTTTCTATCTCTTTACGAGTTGAATGGAATTTGAGTGTTATAAAAAATATTTTGAGCTATACACGATACATTTATGAAAAAAAGACCTTTCCAAATATTTTCAATAATTAATATGTTGATAAAAAATAAACAACATAAATATATAACAACTGAGCTTAGCCTGAATTAATTATAGGGCAAACACAAACATCAGACCCTATAGTATTAATTATACACAAAGTGAGAGGAGACAAATCCAAACCAGTGTGGTATGATATATTTATTTACATACCCTTAGGTAACAGAAAAATTAGGTTGGCCTTTTTACAATAAACCAATATGGCATCAGACTTACAATACAAAATGGAGTTTCTAGCCTAATTAAAGTCGAATGTTTTCTATAAAATCATTAATAATTAAGTTTATAATAGGGCCAAAGCAACATTTCAGAACAAACATATTTATATATAAGTTTTTCATGAACATAACCTACACAAAAGGCAGAATACTAGTGAAAATAGTGAAACACTAATTTTGTTATAAAGCATATAATAATTCCTTTAAAATATTTCAAGGTACCCCCGTAGTTATAGCCACTACCATAACTTTTCTGGCTGCATTTTAGAAGCCTGTTGATTGTTTCGGATGCTCGAGGGTTTGAGACTCTCAATGAAAGAGTTGTAATTAATTGTAACTAGTTCTTTTTTCTTTCTTTTTTTAGCCACGCATCTTATTACCCGTTCAGGTCATACGCTTATGTACTAGTTACACTTATGGTTTTTAGGGATTAGGAAGGTAATATTAGATTAAGTGCACTCACATTTTTGTACAGGTAGAGTGGAAAACCAATAAGGAAAAACAACCCTCAGTCTCCCCGTCATCGGCAGTCTAGTCTATTGCAATAATTAACGCGTCAGACCACATGGCCACAGAAGTGGATGCCATTAGTTCTGAACCAGTCAAGGTTTAGAGGGTCCGATATATTCTGGTGGCTGATAAAAGCTGTAATACAGATCTTAGTGAGTAAGTGGGCCCTGTAAATGTGTGGTAATAGCGTGAAAAACTTCCTCCAATCTTGGTTCCTCTAAAATTGGTGATTTGATTATAAGTACAAGCGAAGATTATTTAGATTAATTCGAGTATTTGACTTTAACATCTAAGCTACATAAACAATGACGAATCAACACAAGAGACCACAATAATTTTATATTTTTGGTAATCGAACCCATAACACTAGGATCAGAAATAATATTCTCTGACAAAGTGAGTTAAAGAGTTAGAGAGTATTTATTTTTTTAACGCGTCTTCGTACCAGTTCGGTATTTACGCACACATTAATTACGCCAATCTTGTAAGAATGAGTAAGATTGAATTTGAGAGAAAGTGTACTCTCATTTGCATGTATGGAGAGTGGGAAACCATTCTAGACAAAACACTCTCAGTACACCTGGCCGGGATTTGAGTTCCCTTCACCAGCAATCCAGTACAACACGAGGTTGACGCGTAAATATGGACTCGCAGTGTAGAGCGGTGCTACTCCACGCGACGCCGCACGTTTTACTCCACGCCGAGTCGCATCTTCACACAAAATGGTGGGAAGAATTCGGTGGAGGGGATAAAACGGGTTGAAGAGTGCAGAACCTCAAAGCGCCTTGTGTGAGTGAAAATGGCGCTTCGTGGACCACGCCGTCTGATAGCAGATCGGATATACTCAGTCTGGTTCGCTCATTGTCGTGTCTACCATCCCTGGGATTCTTACATTATTAGTTAATTATATATAAGTAATATTTATATATATATTAATCATATGTATATAGAAATAAGCATAATAAATACAGTCAGATGTTTATGAAAACACAGAGTAAATATAATTCAGAAACTAACCTTACTCTCTCATCAATTCTTTGTTCAAACAATTACCAAGCACTAGTATGTTGTCATAAAATTTTGTATTCCTTGTCACTAATTAATAAATTGAAATACAAAACTACATGACGTCATTGCGCAATCAAGCCACACCGACCTAGTGGCCACCGTCTGTTGGCTAGGCTAGTTCCAACCTCCGTGGATAGAAGGTGTCATACGGTCAAAACAACGTACCCTCCAGCTGTTAATCTTAGTTTTATAGACCAAAGCCACTACTTTAGCAATCAAGCAGCTTCTCAATTGTCCTCACAAGGCTGAGTTGACCCCGTACTAGACCTATTTATTCATGGAAAAAGAAATTGAACCACTGGGTAATGAATCCGTCACCTCTGTATTTCTGACCAAGAACTATGACCACTAGATCCTCAGAGGTTCCATTTTTTCTGTGAATAAATAACACTGGAACGGGGTCAACTCGACCTCATTAGGATAATTGAGTAGCTACTTAATTGAAAAAGTAATGTCTATGGTCTAGAAAACTGCGATTAACGGCAGGAGGGTTAATTGTGCTAACCACACGTCGCACCTTCTATCTGTAGAAGTTGAAAATATCTTCGCCAACAGAGGGTGGATCTTGGTTGGTATGGCTTGATTGCTGGATGACACCATGAAGTTTTACGAGTATATTCCAATTTATTAATTAATGACAAGGAAGAAAAATGTTAGGACTACATCCTAGTGTTTGGCAATTGTTTTAAAGAAAAATTGATAAACGGATAGTTAGTTTCTGAATTATATCTACGTTGTGTTTTCATATAATGTAAAAATGGTTATTTACTCGGAGTTACATAATATGAGTATTAATGTGTGTGTGTGTGTGTGTGTGTGTGTGTGTGTATGTGTGGAGAAAAGCGTTTCTGATAACGTGTACATTTTTGTTAAGAAGTGGAATATAATTTATCTTGTCTCATTCCAAAGTTTGTCTTGAATTTTGTTGTCATTCTCCGATCATTGTTTAAACATATATTTAAATTAACTTTCCCTTTCTACTGTTGAACTTTGATATCATCTCCAAACGTCAGAGACGTTTCTTTTGTTTTATAAATTCCTCACATGGTAAAGACACACTAACACATTCCCCATCTACACATATGATAAAAGTATAAGGCCTGCTTGTACATTCGATTGTATCTCTGTTGCCAGTAAACTTAAATGTTTCCAATAAAACAAATTAAATGAAACTAAATAAAATATATAGATTATAAGAATACAGTTGTTTCAAACTATTGTAGTATATTGAAATTAATATTCAATTTAGAACACAGCCCAATTTTCATGTTAAGGGCCTTCTGGAAAAAAAGATATATATTTTTTCTTGATTAACATTGAAAAAATTTTACTGTGCTAGTAATGTTATTTTATAGATATTGATAATATCTACCAAATGTGACAGCTGAATATCACCTGGTCTGATCTGATGTATGACTACGTAAAACTATTTATCTAATTGAATCGATAGCTGTTGGGACCTTTATATGAAAATTGAACTCTTCAACATCTTAAACCACGCCTTTATAATCTGAAAAAACAATGTATTGGGATGCATTTAAATAAACATACGCCAAACTCCCTGTAGATAAATGATAGAACATCACAATGGAATAGAAACAGCACTCTATTCTAATTAGTTAATAATAATAACTTGTGTATCCACGTGAGTCATATTTACTTCAGCCCTTTAACTGGTTATGATGACCTGTGGATCAATTCTGGCCCTTGGCCACTTTTGAGTTAGAAGCCCCTTGCTTATACCAATACCTGTTAAATAATACCCTACTCTTAATAATGCTAAATCCATTTAGGGAACCCCACCCTTAGTGAACCCAACCGGTATCAAGCTCCTCTCTCCCCATTATAGGCAGTCTAGTCTATTGAGAAAGCAGTGCCTTAGACCATAAGGCCATCAAAGCTGGTCACTTCCAGAATCATTATATTTTATGGTGAAATTTAGGAATCTAGCGACATTGCCGAGAACATGTCTGTTGTATCCGACGACACATGAGCTCCGATTGCGAGCCTGAGGATTTTGTGTTTGATTAAAACCAACCGTACTTTATTTCCTTATAACTATTATTTTTTATTAATATATGTTGAATCGATATGTGTGTCTGGACCAATATTAGAAAAAAAAAACACATGAAAGTATAATTTTTTTTTTCTCCCTTCTGAATGAATATAGTCAAACAATTATTTGGTTGAATAATTTCAAACAATCGAAAAAACAATTATTTTTTTTACATACTTTCAAAAGCGTTTGTATGTAATGAATTTATTAAATAATCTATGCATACATATATTATATACTAGTGCTTCTAACATTACATTCATATTTAAAAAAATAACTACGAATATTTATTTTGATTTATGTAGTTACGTCTATTGCATAACACATTCATAAAATTTTGCACAAAAATACTTCATTGCAATTAAATCTGAAGGATTATCAGAGAGTCTAATTACTTTAATACATTTTAGCTTCCTTTTATTCCATTAAAAAAACTATTGCATTTACTGTTTCATCCCCACCCCACAAAGCTTACAAATTTGCTTTTTTTTTTGTTTCTTTTAATTTGGGACAGTGTATTTCCATTTGGTAGTGGAAGGGTGAAGTTTTGTTTAGAATCTGTTTAAAGGAAAATTGGTTCTCATAAAAAAATAATTAGCATGTTGTTAAAAACAGCACAGCCCATTACTCTCTTTTCGTTTCTCTAATTTGGACATTTTTATACAAACGAATTAAATGTTATTAAATATAAAACGGATTCACTTTTCATAGCTGTAATTAAGTGTCAAACTTAGTCCTACACAGAAGTTTTCTAATACGTGACGTATACAGTTGCTCTAAAACCTGTCTCAGGTGTCTAGAAATCCCTCAATATTTAAAAAATAATATGTTATTTGAAAATATTGCCCCCCCCCCCTTTTCCCAAATGTAAGTGAAAATTACTAATACGTTCTTATAGGTATTATGATTTTTGAAAGATACATTAAGAAAACTTGAAAATATGAAATTAGCTCATTTTTAACAACATTTTACGTTAAATATCTATTTCTGAGAAAAAGTAAAAAGTTATAAAGATAAATATACTAACCTTCATTAAATAAACAAAGGGTCTTACGTTTTTAAAAAAAGGCCCAACAAGATAATTTCATGTCATTTTTAGTGGTTTTGAAACTTGAGAACTGGAATTTTTTTTAATAAGAAATACCGCAGAGTGGGGCTGTATACATTTAAGAGGAGCTCTTAAGAATATAAAAGTTATCTGTGTTAATTTTCTACGGAGTAAATCATCAAGTAGTCTCTTAAATTATATAAAACCAGTTTGTATGGCTCTTTACTGACTTATTCATTACTCTAAAATACATCTGTATGTTAATCAAAGAGAAGAACGACACAAATCAAATAACATATTTTTTAACTGATACCACGAAAAACATAAACGACTCTGATTTCCTCACTTTTCTCACTTTCCAATGATCATATGATCGAGAAATATAATAATTTGACATCTGAAGGAGTATAAAGTGTTAAAAAAATATATTATTTCTTGCAGGGTCATCTTGCCTCACAATTTGTATGGCCAGCAAACTTATATCATAGCATGTTCAAAACATTCATGACATAACTTTCATTTAATGAATTTTCATTACTCTATTGACCTGTATACAACCTTAGCCCTCACTCATTCATCATCGTATCTATTAAACCCCTCGACTTGGAATATGGAAATTCAGTGGGAAAGTTACATTCAGGTTATAGGTATCCGATGAAGAATGTTGTTAAATTCAACCCCTAAGGGGATGAAACTGGGTTTGGAACATTTTGAAAGGTATAACCTTATCTCCAGAACCACTTGAGCTGGAAATATTAAACTTGGAAGGGAGGTTCTCTTTAGGTAATGGGCAAGAGATTTTTTTAGTATTTCTCGAAATTCAACTACTGATGGGGTGAAAGAGATCTTGACTCTCCGTATCCTCCGAACCGCTTGAACTGGGAAGGTGAAGCTTGGCAGAGTAGATTTTTTTTTGTAACAGGCCAAGCTTTGATTGGGATACTCGAAATTCAACCCCCAAGAGAATGTAAAGGGAAAGGGTTGTTTTTGAATAGTTTTAAATTGTTAAGTAAATGAAACCCGCACAAAGAGCGAGATATTTATCAGTAAACAATAAAACCCACCTATAGGGAATTTGGGTGGTAAAAATTTAATTTGCATTAACACCTTGAAGCAAACAAAATATACATTTTATGGCTTTAAAAATTAAAAAAAAAAATACTATAGAATTACAAATTTTAACTCGGTAATTTTTTATACGAAGTTCATATTTAAAGGATAAAATATACATTCCCAATCTATATATTTGACAGTGATTTTGAAAAATTAATTGTCTAGAGAAATTAAGACCCCTTCATCATAATTTGGAGATATTTCAAGTTTAGCCATAGCAAAAGAAATAAGATCGTTATTTTAATTTAGTGAAACCTCCATCAATATTTGTGTTATTTCAGATAATATCAACAATTTAATCTGTGTATAGCTATATACAAATCTAAAATCGCTTAAAAATAAATATTTTGTCATCATCCTCCTTCCTGTGGGCCTAATCTGTCAGGATATCTTGCGAGAAAGGGTAACGGCAAAATAGATGTGTGGGCTCGAAATTATAGAAGGCTTTGGTTTTAGGGTTTATTAATAGCACTACGAGTTACTACAAAAATGTAATGTTAAAAATATGTTACAAAAAGATATAAAGACTTTGACGTTGTAGCTCGCGAGAGAACTGGCTTAGTGAGGAGTATTTAACTACCGGCTCGACCGACACCCCTACAGATTCAAACCCGGTACCCTAGGCACGACGGTTTCCCTCTAGCACAAGTACCCAATGACCCGAGGCTCTAATCTGCGTAGCCCCAAAAACTGGCAGATATTATTGAGTAGATATTATTGTATTTGCCTCGGTAGCTCTAAAACAGAACCCTATATACTGGAAATCTTTCCAACTGTTGAGCACAATGGGGACAAGTTGTAAGCTGTCAGCGTTTTTTCCTAATATTTACTAACTCATCACAACAAGTAATTTATACCAGTTATTTCCCTTGATTCGTTTCAAAACTGTTGTCTTTTAAATAAACACCCCAATCTAGGGCAGGTCTATTACAATTTACACATTATATGCCAATTTTATAAATATTATTCTTATATTTAAATGTGTTATCAATGCAAAAGGATGAGCCGATTAGCATTTTGTTTTTCCCAATGATTTGGTTTAGATCTCGTTAAATAAAGAAGATTAAATACAAAACTTGGTAAAGTAGTTACGGTAAAAATTTTAAATTCGTTTAGTCTCTCCTCCCATTAAAGCCCAATGAGTTAAATAAAATTGCAAGAGCTTGCGGAATAAAAATCTGGGATTTATTTCCTCGCTTATTTTTTCTCTATACAACCACCATATTACCATAGAAATCTCTTTTGAAATATCTCTCGAGTGTTCCTTGAACCATTTCCATCCAGCCTGACCCTCTATTTTGGATAAGATCTCTAGAGAAATGGTCGCCATCCCTTCCTTACCCCACCCTCGAACTTACAAACACAACAAACAATATTGCTCTCTTATGCGGTATTGTTCCCCTCAACTTTTCAACGCAGTTCGATTTGAATAACAATGTCATATGCGGTCTTAGAGATATTTTAAGTTAGAGTTTTGCAATCTGTGCTGTGTGGAGCCCTTGGGCTTTGCTAAATGTAGCTCAACCAAAGTAAGGTGAGGATGTAGGGGACGCGAGAAAAGGTAAGTGTTTTTTGCAGTTTAAATATACAAACTTTTTTGGCCAAAATAAATAAATAATGGCTTCATTACAAACAAAAAGTTCAATTTATTCACATGGTGATCTCAACAGTCGTTGAATATCTGTCAAGGTTGTCCTGGAATTATAAAAAAAAAAAATCTCTTCCTTTAAAATGTGTGTCATCTGATGCCGCTATGCTCATGACAGATATTCAACAACTGTTGATCTCAACATATGAAGAAAATAAGACTTTAGGTTTGTACTAAAGCAATATTTAATTTCTTTTGACAAAAACAAAAAAAATACTATAAAACACTGCAAAGAAAAAAACTAACCATTTCTCACATCTCGTAAATTTCCACGTTAAAGATATAAGTGATAAATATAGTTTTTTGGGATTTGGGCCATATTGGTCTCAAGATTTTGGGATTACCGCAGAGGAGAAAAAGTGTATGTTTATTGGCATCTTAAGGTTATAAAATAACATAATGTATAAGATACATACATATTTGAGTTTAAAATATAATTTAAAAAATAATACCTGGAAACGTCACGCTTAAATAAATTTCCTGGTTTTATTATCGTGTCAGAATGATATTTTTAATCTATATCTAAACGAATTGCCGTTTATCTGTTTTAAAATATAATTTCTACCAATTTTGCACATATTTTACTAACCACCAATATACAAGAGCTGGGTGTCTTATGTTATTTTTACTGTTCCGGACTTGTAGATTGTAGATTATATATTATCATCCTAGTTAGAAAATCCACACAAATACTATAACTCAGCAAACATATTTTCTAACACATTTCTATTAAGATAAGACACATCCACAATAACAATGACGCAAGTAAGAGCAGGGGTTCTAAAGATCACACACCGAGACAACATAGTTATTCGGGTCTTCCTCTTCCTATTTTATGCCATGTTTACGATCTACTCTATTTCCACAGCGATACCCTTGAGGGGTAGAATAAAGAGACCAAAAGGGGATTGGTACATAAATTAACACGTTTATGACTTTGACTGGGGTTTTCATTTCCTTTTATGTAAGGATTATTCGATTAATTTTCCAAGTCTTTCTATCTGAAGGAAAAAACCAAAGTTGTTTTGGTTGTCTCTTTAATCGATTGTGACAGCTTGAACCACAAAAATCTGTAATCTAGCCTCAAAATAGAATAATTTAATACCTCTCTGCGATGCCTAAAATATGTTAATGCTAAAAAAAATTCTGAAAATATTTTTTTTTAATAAATCGGTAATTTCTAAAAATTAAGCGGTTGAATTAAAACTTTACTCCTTAGGAGCTGTTTTTATTAAAAATATATTTGATGGACATTGGCAGTTTAGTCTAGGTTGATAGAGAACAGATCACTTAAGTTGCCCTCCCCCCCAACCCATCAAAATTAAAATTTAAATGTACCACCGTTTTGCACCTATTTTGCACCCAAGTATTGCGTTTTGCACCCTAACCCCAGATACATTACGACTGTTTATGTTTGGGGGAGGGGAGGGGGTTTGCAAGTTAAGGGTAGTCCCGGGCTAAGTTCAGGGTATTAAATATAATGTAAAAATATAATTAAGATAAAGACAAAATCCTGGATGATGTATTATACAATCAATAAAAATAGATTCAAGGTCAAGACAGAACCCTGGGTGAAAGTCAAGGGTATTAAACAATCAATAAATATATATTCAAGCTCAATATAGAGCCTTGGCTAAAGCTTGGTAGTAGTAGATTGACACTAAATATATATTCAAGGTCGAGACAGAGTGAGCCCTTTAGGCCTCGTTTACACTGAAAGCGATCTGCTCGAGGCTAGAGTCTAGCTTAATAGGTAGCGGCAAGCGATGCGCTGTTTAAATATCAACAGGTATCTTTATATAGTTGAGCCAATAGCAGTTTTGAGGTGTGTTGTTTCATCAGGTCATTGTCAAAATTCTAGGAAATTAATTGCACTCGAAAACATAGCTCTAAAACTGGATGATAAACCTTGTGCTTATAGATCTTGCTCGTTTCATGAATTTACTAAGAGCGTGGTGAATTTAACAACTCATATCGTCAAGCTCACTTGTATGATGCTAATTTTTTGGAATATTTACGTATGAATAAAGAGTCATTTGATTCTATACTTTCTAAACTAGTACAAAGAGTAACAAAAACTACAAATTAATTTAAAGAACCGATTAATGATGAACAAAGTACTTGTTACTAGGTTAAGGTAAGTTGTTTTTATTAGAAACAATTTAAAAATAGTAATTTTAATGTCGTATTATTATGGTTTATTATGTATTTAGTTAGGAAAAAAAGAACAAAACAATAGTTTGATCATTATTATAGTTAACAAAATCAAAAAGCAGCATGTGCACTACACAACTACATCGTCGAGAAAGAAGGACAGGACTAAACTTATTTAAATTGTCCAACTATATTAAATATCGGTACATCACAACCACACACATTACGAAATCATTTCCAAGATAATGCTGTTCGAATCAGGAAAAACTTCTTAAATTACTTTAACGGAGTAGGAAGTATTCCTTGGAAAATTACTACGACCTTCCAGAAAATATTTTGTCTAATAATATGCGATATATAATAACAAACAATACATTAACTTTGAGTGTTTGAGCCTCAGATATTAATTAATGTATGTAATAAA
Source organism: Timema douglasi (assembly GCA_901482245.1). Lineage (NCBI taxonomy): Eukaryota > Metazoa > Arthropoda > Insecta > Phasmatodea > Timematidae > Timema > Timema douglasi. The sequence goes on along the minus strand of CABEEJ010004776.1, from coordinate 10,270 downwards.
ATACTTTAGTTAACCTGGAATATTAATAATAACTAATGAAAATAATAAACAACACTTTAACTAAACTGGCATGTTTAATTCTCCACGAATATTTTCCCAGAACCTTTTTTAGTAATCCCACATCCTTGTGAAGGACATCACTAGGGTCCCACAACGCTCTTCTTTGGAACAAAACACTAATAAGCTTTTCAATATCCATTATCCTTACTAATATTATAAATGAGAATGTGAGTTTGTTTGTTTGTTTGTTACGCTCTCACGCCTAAACTACTCGACCGATCATCATGAAATTTTGCATACACGTTGTCATGGGTACATAAAAGGACATAAGGTACCTATCATCCAGAAAAAAAAACTGTTCCCGAGGGATACAGAAAAGGACATAGGGTACCTTTCATCCAGAAAAAAAGTACTGTTCCCGAGGGATAGAAAAAAACAACTTTTAGATGGTCGTCCGGCAAAACAACTCGGCCAACTGATATGAACATGAATTGCAACATGATGCCTGGAGTACAGAAAAAGGAATCTGCGGTATCCCGGAAGAAAATCTGATATCCAGAATTAAAATCTGTTTGTTAGAGGATGATAACCACTGGGACGAAACTATGGAGGAAGCCGAGCAGTGCCGATCACCAGACAAAATCAGGGCGCTCTAAGCAACCCTCATATCATCTTGCGGTCTTTCCAATCATCAAACGCTGTGGGATAAGTACAAAGAGTACATGGTGGAAGATATTTTGCGGCGGCTACAGCAAGTACATGCAGATATGACTTTTAATGAGCACATCTACTACGAAGTGCTTACGAAAATTGAAAACAAGGTTATGACAATGATGGGGAAGAAGCTTCAAGATTTTGGAATGGTAAGCCCTCGATGATCAGATGAAAATGACTTAAACGATGAAATTACTCGGGAATTAAACTATGATTTCACAGCATTGCAACAGAAAGTAACCGAATTAGTTCCTCGGTTGCTTCCAGAACAAAGTCACGTATTTCAACAGGTGTTACGTCAAGTAGAGTCAGGGAATGGTGCACTCCTCTTTCTCGACGCCCCTGGAGGAACCAGGAAAACGTTTTTGCTGAACTTATTATTGGCGTTCATAAGAAGAAACCATAAAATTGCTGTTGCCGTGGCTTCCTCCGGTATAAAAGCTACACTACTGAACGGCGGCCGTACTGCACATTTCGTTTTAAAATTGCCATTAAATCTTGCACTTGCACAGGAAGAGTCACTCATCTGCAATTTTAACAAAAATAGCTCTCGAGGTATGATGCTACGACAATGTAAACTTTTAGTGTGGGACGAAAGTACGATGTCCAACAAAAAATCTATAGAGGCGTTAAACCGAACTCTTCAGGACTTGCGATACAGTACAGATATGGGAGGAATGGTAGTTTTACTGGCCGGTGACTTCCAACAAACTCTACCGGTGATCCAGAGGGGCACACATGCAGATGAAATCAAAGCCTGTCTCAAGTCATCAATATTCTGGGCAAAAATTTAAAAAATCAGCCTAACAACGAATATGAGAGTCCACCTTTATAATAACGTAGATTCAGGACATTACGCATAGATACTATTGAAAATTGGCGATGGACGTTTGGACACGAATGATGAAGGTTGTATTTTATTAACAAGGGAATTCTGTAATTTGGTGTAAAATGATGTGGAGCTCATTGCCAAAGTTTACCCAGACTTACAACAAAATTTTAATTGTGATCACTGGTTGTGTGCAAGAGCAATTCTAGCACCAACAAATGAAATCGTTAACAAAATCAACACTGACATTTTGAAAGAGGTGCAGGGAGAAATAAAGGAGTATTTGTCAATAGATACAATCATGGACACAGAACAGATCACTTCATATCCCGCTGAGTTTTTAAACTCTAGAGCTATCGGGTGTACCCTCGCATAAGCTACAATTGAAATTAGATGTACCAGTTATGCTTATGCTAACTTTAGATGCACCCCAATTATGTAATGGGACGAGGCTTCGGATTACACAATTAGGGCAAAATATAATCTGTGCCACCATTTTAACAGGTGTGGGAAAAGAGGAAAGTTGTAATCATACCGCGAATCCCAATAATCCCCACTGACCTACCATTTCAATTCAAAAGACTCCAGTTTCCAATCAAACTTAGTTTTGATATTACTATTAACCAAGCGCAAGGGCAAACATTGCAGGTAACAGGGGTGCATTTGGAAAAGCCATGTTTTTCCCATGGCCAGCTATATGTAGCATGTTCGCGTGTATCCAATGCCCAGAATTTGTATGTATTTGTGCCAAATGGAAGCACATACATTATAGTATATAGGAGCGTCCTAAAATAATGATCTATTCTGTTCCCATGATTGCAACGGCCAAGAACAAGCGGTGTAAATAAGGGATGCTAATTTACTGTAGGTAAAATTTAAAATGGAGTGGGATTCTCAATTTGCGGTAAGGCATAACCTATGACTCTACTGACACACATTCCGCTACTTCTTTTCTACTCCTACACTTAATCCTTATTTATATTGTGTAGATTGTATGTTTCTTTATCTCTACCTGTATTGACCAACAACCTGAATAAGTTCATCGTTTATATTTTCATACTTCCTGTGTCGACTGACAACCTGAATTTATTGACAAAATAAACATTAACGCGAGCGAAGCCGCGGGCAAAAGCTAGTTATAAATAAAATAGAACACGATTGTTGTTCACAGAACGGTTGCCACCTGGCTACCGAGCTATTTTATTCGACAAGTTGAATCACTAGCGGGTTCCCTAGAGGGCTGGGTTCGCGGCAACCATCGAACCACTTCTAGTATGCATACGTGGACTAAATACCATATGTTCATTCGCACCTTCGCTGCGCTAGCCTCTAACCTCTAACCTCCAATCATCCCTTGCAGTATAAACAAGTCCTAGCGAGGACTGGTGTATTTAACCGACGTTAAGGCCATTTGAACTTTTTTTTTTTTTTGCCATTTTTTTTTGCCATTCAAAAGAATTTTCTTCTAATGTTAATGTTACACACCATAAATGTAATTTAATGTATTTTTACTAACAAGCTATGAGGGTAAGAAACTTCAATTTATACGTTTTTCGAAACTAGTTTTAGGCCACTATTTTTGAAATAAAAATTTAAAAATTTTGTATCTTTAATACTATACCTATTTTATAAAGTTAGGATTTTACCGTAGGTAGAAGCATACTCTATATACATATACTTAAAGTTCCCTTTAAATAATTCATTTATACATATTAAATATTAGTATTCATACGATTTATAGATGTGTATACTTAAGACTACAAAATATATTCAGACTTAAATATGCAACGTTTTACTGAATAACCTGATTTCCGTATGACATAAAAATATGCATTGAAATTCCAAGTTGGCTCACGAGATCAAAATTTTATAAGGAAGTGTTACTCATCTTGTAGTGATAATGATCTTTATATCACTGCCAGTTTTTTTATTATTGAACATGCTTTAGTAATTTTTAGATTTGGGTTTTATTTGTGATCTCTGTGAACTGTAAAGAAAATATATACATGAGCATAATGTATGTATATATATATATATATATATATATATGAGCAGAATGTATTATCAAATATATATATATATATATATATATATATTTGATAATACATTATGCTCATTCTCGGTTTCAAAACTTGACGTTTTCCAGGTTGTGATGGAAGGAACTATTTTTTTTTATTATTATTATAATTATATATATATAGGCTCATTCTCGGTTTCAAAGCTTGATGTTTTCCAGGTTGGGATGGAAGGAACTATTTTTTATTATTATTATAATTTATATATATATAATATTATATGTATAATATTATATTATATATATATATAATATTATATGTGTATATAATATTATATGTGTAAATATATATTATTCTCGCTTGTGATGGAAGGAACGATTTTTTATTATTATTATAATTTTATATATATATATATATATAAAAGTATAATAATATTAAAAAATAGTTCCTTCCATCACAACCTGGAAAACGTCAAGCTTTGAAACCGAGAATGAGCATAATGTATTATATAGGCAGATAGGCTTTATGTTTATTTTATATGTTAGGGGTTTCCAGAATCAGTAACACAGAATATACAATCTAGTAAAAAATAAATGGCTGTAAACGATCGTCCAAGGTTTCAACACATTGGGTATCAAGAATGATAAAATAAATACTTATCATTTGAAAGCTATTTTTACAGCCATTATCTAAAGAATCTTTTTCATGAAAAAAAGAGAGTAATTTAGGCAGTTTATATATAGTGTTTTGATTTGTTAAATAGTTGAACTATTTTAGTCATTATTAACGGAGAAAGAGGCATTTTTTATGGAATTTAAATTGGCAAAACTTATAAATCTGATTACATTAATATGCATATGAAAAAAAATAGTTTCACGATATTCAATTTAGGGAAAACCGCAATAATCTACAATTATATAAGCTATGTTTTTATATGTATTTATATTTTAATTAGAGGTAAATCTTGGTTCATATGGGATTATCTGTGTGATAAGTTTTATTGATCAATCACATTTTAATTAACATTACAATTTTGTGATTATCTACATTTTAAATCATCTGGATGATTTTTCACAAATTAGTTAGGCCTAAGCTATAGGTAAATATAATGTGTGCAAAAATAATGATTATAAAAGTATATGTATATATACTCTCTTTATCTTAAGAAGCAAACCCAAAAGTCAAGGAGTTAATACAATTAAATTGATTAAATTGTTCAAATGTTTGATAATTTTAGTAATATGGCAAGTTTCCAAGGTTCAATATAATTATTTAATTCTAAGACATTACAACACCCAGAAGAAGGCCGAGAATTGATCAAATAATAAATACCAGAAATCGAACCCGAAACCCTTTGCACAGTAGACCATCCCGCTAGTGACTGAGCTAACGTGTCGCCCTATAGTAAGTACTATCATTATATCACATTTATAGCCAGTATTTTCTTACGTTCTTTCCCACAGCTGTCAAACTGTTAATTGAGTGGCCCCTTGAAAATATGCTTGATAACAAATAGATTTTTATTGCCTTAAAAAGGGTGTGAATGCAAAAATCTATGTTTAAGCTGGCAATTTTTCCAGCATTTTTTATATGGCTTAAGTTTTGGAAACTATTATATTTGAATACCTATTTAGAATTTCTCTGTTAATCCCACCAATAAGGGTATCATCAGGTCAAGTTTAAGGTTGTAGTTCCTATAGAAGTTGTCTATAATGATGTGTCAATCAGTGAGATATCCTGTTGGGCACCTAAACAATATAGAAACGTATAGTGTTCATTATTTATGTATTTCTAACTCACTTAAGTAGTAATTTTAGGCCCAAGTATGATATTATAGTAGGAATTGATGTTTTCATTTGAAAGTGTGTGAGCACTTTGAATTTACTTCAAATGAAAAACCGCTATTTACTATTGTAACAACAGTCTTTTTACCTTTTTTTTTTGCAAAAAAAATTTAATGAAATAATTATTTCATTCACAAAGGAATGTATTTTATTATATATGACTTTCATAAACACATATCATGTGTGAGAGAGAGAGAGAACGTTTTTTATTTGAATTAATTTAATCAAAATAGCTGAAGCATTCTTATCAAAATAAGGTGCAACTTATACACTTATATATAATCGCTCTCCAATGTTTTTAGGCACTTTGAATTATTTAGTGATTTGGTTTTGAGGTTTGAGTTATTCTAGAGTGCTAGAAAGAAGAAACAATTTTTTTTTATAGTAAATCACCATATTTACGTGGAGAGTGGATGAGAAAACTACAGAAAGAGAACACATGTGGAGATCCACCAAAAAAGTATGTAGAAATTATATATATATTTTTTATTCATCTAAGTAAATTATTAATAAACCTACCTTTTTTTTTGTAAACTCGATTTTATTGCTGCAAATTCCTAGTACATTTTTAAATACATATTTTTGGCCTGATTCACAAACCGATTCAAGTCCTTATCGAAGTTTAGCTTGATATAATATATGCTCAATTTGAAATAATATATTATTATTTATTATACTTGCACAAATGAACAACGTAATCATCAGTTTTGTTCAATTTTCGCTCTACCTCTTAAATATACATAAACATATATATATAATTACAACTTAATTAGGTTTATAAAACATATTTATATTTATAATACGCCTTATTTCTATTGAAAAATCATTAACTGCTTGTTCTTTGTTAGAATAAATAATATACATTTTGAAATGATAATTTAGGCCCTTATATTTTTTCTATTACAAATAAGACATATGTGATACGGATTACATGTCAAGTGTAGAAGAACTCCCTCATTCCCCAATTGATAACATTATTAGACACAAGTATTCTGATGTTGAATGAACCGATTCAGAATTTCAAGCTCTGAAGAAGATGATAGTTGTGAGATTAATTCAATTGAAAATGAAGAATTTCAAGCTGTGTCGGAAAGTGACGATAACATACCTAGATTATTGATGAGAAAGATACCTCCATCAAAAATAATATAACAGGAAACATTGATAGATATTTAATATTATCTTAATCAAATGCAAATAATACCACACTTTGTACCATGGCTATCATGGTACCAACTGTGAAAAAAATACGTCCGCAAATTTGGCCCTCCAATTTAAAAATTCAAGCTTATATGATTGCCATCTTTTGTTCTTCGCTTGTTCGGCAAAAATTTTCATTTATTCTGTTTTTATAGTCCCAAAAATGATATGTTCACATTGGTGGGGCCAACTTCACTGTAACCCCCCAATACCCCACTTTGATAAATTTACATTTTTATGGTTGCGATCGTTTGTTCCGGATTGTTACGCAAAAAGGCTCTTTTGTTCCGCATTAGTTCTTGCACAAATGGAACATGAACTTGTGACACTTTGTTTACTCGTGAGGGGCCAACTTTACGGTAACCCCTCCCCTTTGAAAAATACATGTATTTACGATTGTATTCGTTTGTTTAGGATTGTCCCACAAAAATTTCGTATTTTCCGTTATGGTAATCTCACAAATGGTATGTTTACATTGGTAGTGTCAACTTTACGATATCTCCCTCCCACTTTTGAAAATTGAAATTTTTATGCTTGCGATTGTTTGTTTCAGATTGTTCAGTGTTTTTTTTTTACGTTTTGATACGTCCCCAAAACTAATTATACTTTAACATTTGACATCTATGAATTTGCCCATCTCCCCTTTTAAAAACACTTTTTTATGATTACAATACTTTTTTCTTAGTTACGGATAGTTCGACAAAATAAAATATTTTTTCCGTTTTGATACGCTCACAAATTGATGTTTACTTTGGACCTCCATGAAGCTGCCTCACCATCCTTTACCCCTAAAAACATAAACAAAAAAAATTATGATTAAAATAATTTGTTCTTCGTTTGTTCTGGATTGTTAAAAAAAATGGGGTGTGGCTGTGTCATGGACACGGCCGTGTGTTGTACGTGAATACGTTTATGTAACAGGTTATATATTTTTTTAAATAAAATATTTTTATTTATGTATTTAGGATAAAAGCAAGGAAACAAGTAATTATTGTGTTACAATATAAATTTATTAATTCTTTTACGTTCCCGGCACTGCTTGACTCAGTCATATGGTGTTTTATTATTACCATTCGATTGTTCTTGAGAAGCCCCTTCCAACCGTATACGATCTCTTTATTTGGTTTTGGCTTTTCGACGCGTATAGGCCGACATTATATATTTTTGGTAATATTATTTTATTCTAACACCTTATTATATTCACTGTCACTACTTTAAACTAATGTTTTATATACAATCGATAGATTTTGACGACAGCTGATGATTAAAACTTAAACGAACATCATAGCTTCTCCAAGTCAAAAGTTATACTAATTGCAAATCTCGATACGCAGCAAAATAACCTCAAAATGGCGGTGCTTCCTCCTCCACCACGCGCGATGCGTCACTGTTCTCGCTTATTCGCTTATCGTAATGAGTTCTTTGATCCTTTAGCTATCCAGTGGTATAATTTAATTTTGGATGTAGAGGATAGATTCGAAACTACAACGTCAAACTCTATCCCCCGATTTTGTTATCATTAGGTTTTTTGGATTGCCCCCGTATGGTAGCAAATTTAAAGACGTATTAACGTCGAAAAGTTTGTTTTGTTTTTATACGACCATAAATTGTATGTTTATATGGAACGTCCATAAAGTTGAGCCCACTTCCCCATTTTTTTTTAAATCCATATTTTCTGACTGAAATTGTTTGTTCTTCGTTTGCTCTGGATGGTTCCTTCAAAAAAATAAAAGCACATCTTGTTTTGGCAGGGCAACACAAGATATATTTACACTAAGAGCGTGGATTGAAGCATTTTTGGCAACCATATTCTCCACATGAAAACATACAACTTTTAAAAATCGGGTATATTATCTTTGCAATCAATAATTCGTTCTTTGTTCATTTTAGATTTCTTTTTGTGAAGATTTTTCATTTATTCCTTTAATAAAGCCTCGGTAACTTTTTATATTAGTAGCTCTCTCACATTATTCTAAAACTTGAACGTTTTTTGCTTAAAGTTTGTTGTTAGATTGTTTGAATTTTCCTTAACATGTTTATCTTTATTTTTTTCTGAATTTATTTTAATAAAATGTGTTTATTTCATGTTTATAGTTTTAAAATTAATATATTCTTATCACTGTGTTAAGCTCCATTTCCTCTCCTCAAATAGATAAAATATAACAAAATTAGTATTTTTGATTTTATAACTTTCTTTAGTTTGTTCCAGATTATTGTGCCTTATATTTTAGTTAGTTATTAGATCTCTTACGAACGCTAAATAAATTAGTGTCACTAGTGATGATGGCCTTTTGTGTGTGTAGCCTGTATGGTCACACAGAGCGTCAAGTAAAGAATGCCCCACACTCTGTGTCAAAGTGTGAAACATATTGGATTTGATTCGCTCACTATGCACAAAAAAGCAATAAAGAGGCGAAGCAAGTCAGAAATACAAAATCTGGGGAAATCTTAGTATAAAACTTATTGCCATAAAATTCATAGTAAAAAAAATTTGTTTCATCTACTTGGACATTTGTGAAATTAACGAAAGACACCTGCTATATTACCTCTTCCGCCAACCCCTCAAGAGAGCTCATAATTAGGTTATCCTAAGATATTGACGTCACACCCTTCTTTTGTTTGCTATTATTACAGTTATGATGTAGTAAGTAGTATATTTGACCACAAAGAGACATGGTTGGAAGGAAGTGTCATTTATTCCAATTATTCCAACTCTTACACGAAGAAGACTAAGAAACTCCTTTACAATAAAAAATTTATTTTTTCAAATAAATCAAAGTTTACTAACAGGACTCCGAATAAATTTCGCAGTGGGTGTTTAAAAATACCCATAAATGAAATAAAAAAGCTACAAATTTGTCAAAAACACCAAACTAAGAATTTAAACAAAAAATCGAAATGAATGCACATGACTAAATCAAACACGCCCTTTACAAATGGAAAACCCACCTTGGTGACGTAGTTGGCTAATGCGCTTGTCGTGTTGAGCTCGACTGATGAGGACGGGGAGATAGAGGTTCGAGTCTCGATCGGGTGAACTGTTTTTTTTTTCCTAAATGGTTTTCCACTCTCCTTCCACGCAAATGCGGTTTCACTTCCTCTAATTCAACCTTCCCAATTCCAAATCCATTAGCGTAATTAGTACTTAAAGCGTATAACCCGAACGGGTAGTAAGACGCGGTGCTAAATATTATTACAAATGGAAACTAAAAATAGTTATGAAATAAAGTATTTTAACAGCTTAACTCTTGCATTCTGGTAAATATAATATTGACTTAGAAAAATTTACTTTTAAAAAATATCCCTTCCTAGCGCAACTTTTCACCATTTAATTTCAGCGTCTCATCGGTTATGTGAATTTTACAAACATGACAAACAAATAGGATATATAGTGAATTTTCAACATTAACTTCTCATTTCTAAAACTGTTTACTTAAAAAGAATAGGCTTAAATATATATATGCATTATAAAATATGAATATAGTTTAAAAATATACTTATTTAACATAAGTGGCTGGATATTATTCAAACCTGAATGGGCTACCGTTAAGTTGGCCCCGTTCCCCCAAATGTAAACATAATAGTAGTGGGGGGGTATTATGGGATCAACTTGACCTTTGACCTCATTTCAGGTCATTTGAGGTACCGTTATTCCTGTGCTATAAATA
>CABEEJ010004775.1:13975-58937 GCA_901482245.1 Timema douglasi | reverse complement strand
GTGCTGGGGGACAGCTTGACGACCCTCAGAGCGCCGAACAGCGGTCGCCAGCCGGACCGGATCTCCGTGCGGTTCGCTTCCACGAACTCGCAGATGCAGCTCACGATCTGACATCAGGCGAGTGTTGAGAATTATTAATATGATAAGGGTGTGCAAAACTTCAAGAACTTTCACTTCGACTTCAATCTGAAAGTATAACTCTGGGTTTGACAATAACATAGTTTCGCCAAACTAAATATTTGAAGGTAGAACACACATTACATTTTTTTTCTTCCAATTTAGGACATTATTTGCACCAAAAATTAAACTTTAGATTAAAATAATTTAAAATGACTAATTCAAATGTTGCATAAAAAGCATTACTATAATATTCAGACAAATTATGATATTCATGTTTGCATTTTAACATTTTGTAAATTATATTTAATACTTCAACTATGTAGCTAAGAAACCAATAATATTTTTCAACATAAAACTTTTTTTAGGGATGGAACCCTCAAATCCTTAGGATATTCAAGATTCAAAATTAAAGGATTCGAGACTTTATTTTTTTAATTTTTTTTCAATTGAAATTTGTCTTCGAGCTCTAATCCTGCTTATTAGTGGTGCAGAACTAATTTATAATTACAGGATGAACTCAACAACCAGACCCTAGACCAGTAATTTAACATTTAATTAAATTTAAATAAATTCCAAAAAATAACTTTTTTTTTTCTCACATGGAATGTGTTCTCGAATCCTTGAATCTTTACTATCCTCTAAGGTCGTGAATATTGGAGGGGCCCCACCCCTGGTTTCGAACCGATGTCCCCCTCTCACCTGATCCTGAACGTCGGCGTCGCACAGCTCCAGACAAAGCAGGTTCTCAAACGGTTTGAACAACGCCTCGTTGAAGTGGAAATGTGGCAACTCTGCCTGGTCGTTGAGGAGGGCGTTCACCGTGTCGTGGATGCACGCCACCGCCTTCTTGGAGATGGCCCTCTCCTTGTGACAGGCCGCCTGGGACACGGAGACGACAGTTGTCAGGCGTTGTCGGTTGTTAGATTAAGAACATCTCAACGTTATTTGTGTTCCAGTCTTATGTTAGGAGTGTAGAGGACGCAGGAAAAGGCCAGTGGTTTTTTTTCTTCAGTTTTTATAGCAAAACAATTTTTTGGCCAAAATAAATCAAATATTGCTCCAGTACAAAGATATTGTTTAATTTTTTACACAGGGTGATACCCACATTTGTTGAATATCTGTCATGAGCATAGCGGCATAGGATGAGAAACCTTTTAATATAGAGAAAAAGTTGTCATTAAATTACAAGACACCCTCGACAGATATTCAACAACTGTTGATATTGCCAAGTGAAGTAAATTAAACTAAATGTTTCAACTGAAGCAATATTTGATTTATTTTGGCCAAAAGGTGACCTGGTGGTCTAGGGGTAAGGTGTCAGACTTCTGTGCTGGGAGTCTGGGGTTCAATCCTCGGTCCCGGCACAGATTTATCTGATTACCAAACCCTTCCTTCATCTCTGACAAGAAATCTTGTGAATGTGAGGAATGCCAGGCCTCCACCATGGTTCGGATTCCACGTTAAACTGTAGGTCCTCCATTTCATCTCACAATTAATCACCCTACCATTACAAATTAGCGTAAGTGCGTATAACCCGAACGGGTAGTAAGACGCGGTGCTAATAATAATAATAATAATTTTGGCCAAAAATATATTTTGCTATAAAAACTGCAAAAACACTCGCTTTTTCACATGTACCTTACACCCCTAAAATAATGTCAGAGGTAAAAAAAACAACCTTTGGATGAGACTCTTGTATACAGATATTTTTGAGGTTATTCAATTTTTAAAATACATTTTTTTTAAATGCAATATTATAGAATTGAAAAAAAATGAAGAACGAATATTGAAGGGTTTGTAAACTGTGTTGTGCAAAGCTTCAAAACTTAGACATGGCTTTGAAAAAAATACCAGCTTCGTTTTTTTGATTAGAAAAAATAAATTCTTACCAATTTTAACGAAGCTTTGCCAATAAAAATATCGACAGCTAAACTGCTGGGTTTATGTTCGACTATCACTAAAGTTGTGTTGAATCTACTATTTTACAAATCCAAATCTTGGGGGGGAATATAAATATAAAGGAAAGATAGAAAATTTTAATAATAACTAAAAATGAATTTTTTTTTTTTGCTATAATTCATTCCTTTTAATATTTATTAATTCATTTAAGTGTTAAATTAATTTTTCTGGGGTTTGGTCGTTAAGTTAGTCAGATAATTATATATATTAAAAACAAATTGCAATTCAAAAGCAATTTTTTTTTTTAATTTTCTGAATCTCGAATCTGATATTTTCTCAAATCTTAAATACCCTTAAGGATTCGACGTGTTCGAATGTTTCATTTATAATTTTTGTTTTATTTACTCTTAGATTTATCATGATGGAGTTAATTAAAAACCTAATACCAATCTAAAATCATTAAAGAAGGGAAAAGGAAATGTGGGACACAATTTCCTAAAAGATTAATATTAAAAAGCAGGGGCGGGGGAGGNCTTAAGGATTCGACGTGTTCGAATGTTTCATTTATAATTTTTGTTTTATTTACTCTTAGATTTATCATGATGGAGTTAATTAAAAACCTAATACCAATCTAAAATCATTAAAGAAGGGAAAAGGAAATGTGGGACACAATTTCCTAAAAGATTAATATTAAAAAGCAGGGGCGGGGGAGGGGGGGGGGATAAAAAAAAGTAATCAAAGAAAGTTTTCCTTTGGAGTAACGTGAGCCCCCGTACCTCCATGAGATGTGGCCCCACGATGGACCAGACCCTCATTATGTGGATGAGAGGCCTACCACTGCGGACACACTTCAACATGACATCCCCTATCCGGTGAAGCAGCAGCATGTTGTGCGTGGCCAAGGGAGGGGTATCCGACACCTTGCGCCACCAGAGCCTAGGCCCCCCGCCGGGCTCCTTGCCGGGCCCCGTCGCGAGCGAGTGCTGGGAGAACAGCTGGGACTGAGACGCGGAACAGAGCACGGTCAGGAAACTGCACAGTGCCCGCAAGTTCAGCTTCACGGCCGCGTCGTCGAACATTCTGACAGGGACAAACTAATATAAGAAATGGAGGATGAGGGTACGATATATATGTACATACATGTATACCTACCTAATCACGTCATACCTTTACAGGGTAGGCAAGAAACTATGCATATAGGTTAGCAAACAACTCCGAGCTTAATCCATCCTCACTAACTTTCTCCACACTTCCCCATCCTTGTATACTTCCTTCACTCTAACAACATCTATATACCCAACGAGTCATACATAATCATTTACTCTTAAAACTATTAATATTTATCTTTTTCACACATTCGTCTACAACATTTAGCCACATCTTACACGGCCTACCCCTTCCTTTTGATCCACACACTCTACCTTCATATATTTGCTACGACACTTGATCCACACTCATCCTCTCAACGTGCCCAAAACAACGTAGCACGCTTCTTTCACATTGAACTATTGGATTCGCTTTCAAACCACACTCCTTCAGCACCCATTCATTACTGACTCTGTCCGTACGAGTTTTTCCACACACATTTCTTAGATATCACATCCCAACTGCGTTCACCTTTCTCTTATGTTTCTCTAGAAAAATCCAAGCTTCACATCCATAAAACAATGTTGGTATTACCACAATTTTATATACTGCTATCTTTTCCTCTTTATATACTAATTCATAAGGGTGGGTACACATTATTAATGTACCATCATTAGCTGAGAGGGGAAAAGGAAACATTAACTTACTAAAAAATACTCAGAGTTTTACTGGTCGGGAACGAGTCTAGCAGAATTATCACTGAGCTGTTGCGTACTGGTGAGTCAGGGGTGTTATCTACTAGCCTAATTTAACCCCCTACCTGTCTACAAGTTGCGACAGCACACAGATGACCCTGGCAGCGTACTGGTGAGTCAGCACACCGTGAGAGGTGATGTCAGCGTTGCTCTCCTGGATCAGTTCTATGATGGTCTCGGTTGCAGCCACAGGAGGGCCAGGGGCAGACAGGAAGCTGTACACGTCGCTGAACACACATTTAACCAACTTGACAAAATCTTACATCATCGAATAATAATGCAGTCGAGATGTGCGGGTACTAAATAATTGAGTTCGAGTCAAGTTTTGGGAATTATATTTCCAAATGTAGAACATCTTGATAGATATGTTATATTTACACTGTGTCTTATAAGCTGCTTGGGTTATACAGATCTCCTAATTAATCTAACGAGGGGATTCTAGCCTCGATATCGCTGTCAACAGCAATCCAGCAAGAGGCATGCCAACCTCGCTGACCTAACCTCGCTGACCTATCCACGATATTGTGCAGACAGCAGACTTTATAACGTAACCTCATGCAATGCGAACTTATTCTTCTTTTGAAAAATGTCAGGAGAGTACAGTATTTTGGAAATTGTCATAATTTGGAGAATTCTAGCGTGTGAAGTTGGTGTACTAAATCTCTAATCTTTCTTTGGCATGGATCAGTAAGAATAAAATACTAATTTGGAATTATTTTTATCTAAGATGATGACTAATTTTTTTTTTTTTTAATGTGCCTTCCTCGGTATTGTTAACGTTCACTGTGGCCGTTACAGTCAAATGAGTCTGAAGCGCCGTGCGATCAACTATGGGAGTCATTCACAATTCAAAGGCCAATTTAACAATTTAACAATAAATTCAATATTATTTTATTTTGCGTGTTGTGCATTGATTAATTCTACGATTAACTTTTAAAATTTTTTTGATTGTTAATTTAGCACACTAGGTAAGAGTTCTTAAAAAACATTTAGGTGTATCTGGTAATCAATCAGCCCCTAAAAGGTGAATCCTGAACTATCCAGGGTTCGTCTCTCGCTCAGGGTCATTCTTCACAGATAATTTTTTTCAAGGCAGGAGTCTGTGATGCCCATGTGACTGTGGTAGCAATGATTTCTCACGGTAACCGATGATTTCCACACATTCATCACAGAATCATTTAGTAATTATTGGTATTTTATATTCTTTTATTATATTTATATTTCCCCTTATATTCATAATTTTATTCCAAGATTCGGATTCGAGATTCAAAGGTAGATTGAAGATTCAGATTTGTAAAATAGTGGATTCGGCCAAACTCTAGTAAATATGGTATAAGACTACCAATTATATTTTGGAAAAACCCACCTCGGTGGCGTAGTTGTCTAACGCGCTTGTCGTATTTAGCTAGAGTGCCGAGGACGGGGAGATCCAGGTTCGAATCTCGGTCACGTGAACTGGGGGTGGTTTTTCCTAAATGGTTTTCTACTTTCCCTCCCCACAAATTCGGGTTCACTTCCTTTAAATTCAACCTTTCCAATTCCTAATCCATTAGCGTTATTAGTACTTAAGCGTATAACCCGAATGGGCAGTAAATAAAGTAAATATTTTTTTTGAAAACCCTCATTACTATCGCCAATGATGACTCATCACGGCTCCTCCTCGTTATTATCACCGGTGATGCCAGAGTACAAGGAATGACTCACCACGGCTCCTCCTCGTTTTTATCACCGGTGATGCCAGAGTACAAGGAATGACTCACCACGGCTCCTCCTCGTCCTCCTGCTTATTGAAACTGAGGTTCAGACGCTCGACAGTCGTCACCTTGTCCCTGCAACCCGAGGGTGTCTTGACGCTCATCTTGGGGGCCATACTCCTGTTCTGGGACTGACTGAAGAAACTGTGCTCCAGTTTACTCACGTACATCGAGCACCTGGCAGAGAAAACACAGGGCACACGACGGTCGTCAGGACTAGGCCTAGATAAGTTTTTACGACTGGATGGAATAGACTTGAGCGTGATCGGAGGCGAAGGGTGGGAGTAGAGAGGATCCAATGAGAAGAGGATACCAGGGAGAGTTGTTCTATAGGTTTGTAAGGGACCTGCTAAGTGCCCTTGAAGTGTAAGGAAGTGTTGTACACACATGGAGCACACACATGGACATCGAATGTAAGAGAGACTTAAATGAAGGCCATGAGAATGGAGTTTGGAGGAACCTGTTGGCTGTCACGAGGAGGAACAAGATTAGGAATGAATTTATCCAGGGGAGAGTGGTGGAAGGATAAAGGAAGATGGAGGTATTTTACTAATCTGACCTGGCCACAGGCTGTAAACAGTTGATGATGATGATGATGATGATATGAAAGAACAAAATCCATAGTAGAATGGAGAAACTATGAGTGATCAGGGACTTTAGATAGTACAACCAAAAAGATTGCCGAATCCTATCCTAAAGGATTCCAATTTTAAAAGATAACCACGTGTTTGGAACCACAAAACTGATTCCCATATGGAACATACACATAGTCTCATGGCGGAACGCATCCTCTGACCTGAAGACATGCGGCCAACAGTCGGCGCTGTGGCTCCCAAGCTCCAAGCCGCGCCCCAGGAGCACATCCATGCTGAGGGCGTGCGAGGTGTGAAGTTTCTCCGGACGTTGCAGGAGCTTCATGACGGGGCGACGCAGTCTCCTCCTTATGGGGGTGTCTCTGGACGACACGACACTGCCGTCCAGGTTGTACGGGCACGACGCCGCGGCCAACAGCGAGAAGATACTCCCGCAGCGAGTCTGCAGCCCTGGCCGTGGTGGAGAGAGTGACGTTACAGTTTTACAGGCTCTACTGGCAACTTAAGAGGATTAGCAGGTGTGAAGCTTGTATCGAGGAGCCACGCCAGGTTCCTTTGAAGGATAGGAAACAAAAAATGGGGTGAAGAGCTCCCATATGCAGCAAATTAATTAAATGATTTGATTCTAACTGGCATCCAAAAAAAATAATTAAGAAATTGATCTTATTAGCATGATTTTTAATTTTACATTGCACCTTGCTAACCATTAAGGTTATATGCATATGTGCTAATTACGCTGTGTTAATGTGTTATGGACGTGAAAGGTTGAATTTAGAGGAGGTATACTCGTATTTGCATGGGCGGGAAATTGGGAAAACATTTAGGAAACAAAATCACCCTCAGTACACCTGGCCTGATTTCAAACACCCGATTTCCTTGTCGTCGGCAATCCAATCACTTGCGAGAGTGACGCCTTAGACCATGCAGACACTGACGCGAGCTTTCTTGATTTCTGATACCTAAATTATTAGCTCTAGAATTCCAGTAAATAAAAGTTCTCACATTTTAACAAAAGAGTGATATTCAGAATTAAATAATTATTCATCCCAATCCGACACCTCAGCTCAGTCAGAAGCGTGTCTTACTAATGAGCTAAGGGCCCAAGGTTTGATTCCCAGCATGGTCAATAGATTTATTAATGGTGAAATATAGGTTTACTTTTTCCCAGTGATGGATTAACGGCCAGAGACTGGATGTTGTGTCTGTCCTAGTCTTAAGTTAGATTATAAGATATATGAAGCTATGACAGGTCTACCAGGCCGATATTGGAAAATATACTCAATATTACCTTCATGTTCTAGTAATTTTGAACAAATCGAACATGGCCGTTTTGTTAGAGTATTTTCAGCCACATTATTATACGGGATACAAATTAATAACATATGTTTAATCTGTGAGGTTGCATGCTTGTAAATAAATAGGAATTGTGAATGTTTAGGAATCAATAATTGAAGAATCGAAATTAAAATTTAACCGAGGGAATCTATAAAAAGAGGAATCATGACATCTGTAAATTAGAGTATTAAATTCAAAATATAAAATGAATTATATTTTACCCATATCTAACAAAAAAGGTTTTAAGCTGATAGAAAATGTTAGGTGAGGCCAATACGAATCTATCTGTGTCGAGACGGTAAGTTTGTTTGAATGTGTTCCCCGGAGCCTCACCGAGAATGTTGCTGAGCGTAGCAGCCTTCTGCAACCCCTCCAGGCTTGTCACGATACTGTCTCTGGCTCTCCTATGTTCTTCTCTCGCGACCTCTGACCCCAGCAGCAGCGCCAGACTAGAGGTCACTCCAAGCTGGTTGCTGTAATCCCCGAGCCATGCCGACAAGACAGACAGCATCGAGTCCCAGCAGCAGCTTAGGACACGGCGGGACAGTTTCACACCTGGGATATAACAAGGAACGGGACACTCCAAACATAGAGGACACAGATTGAATTTGTGAATATTATAACAGAGATTAATATTTAGTTGTTATTTTGATATAACTATATAAGGGAAACCTCTTTTCTCTGTATGAGATAATTGTATTATATTTGTAAGAAGGTACAGGAAAGGTGGATAGGAACAAATTTAAGGGGGACAAACACAATATGGCCTTTACAATGAAAAGAAGAACACAGTTCACAGTTCACACTGCTGCCAATGGGCAAAGAGGTAATGGATGTCCTCTTAAAGAAAATTGATCGTCACCGCTCAATCCCCCGGCCTAGGTTTCATTCTATCTAGTTATTATTTTGTAATAACGTATGCAGGGGAAACTTGGACTTTGGATAAAAGAGGAACAAGGAAAGTGGAGGCCATGGGTATAAAGTTTGTGAGGAGTGTGCTAGCTGTCACCAGAAGAGATAGGATTAGGAATGAAGATGTAAGGTCTAGAGTTGAGTACAGGGGATACATGAGGTAGTTGTATTCCCCCTCAATCCCCTACTTCTGCTCAGAAACACAGCGCAGATCTCACTAAATACTAGATGGTAAGGACACGTAATTAGGATGAAAGGAGAGAGGATTCCAAGAAGCTTAATGGATCTGAAGTATGTAGGAAAGAGACCGCAAGGGAGATCAAGGAAGAGATGGGAGGAACAGATAACAGCAAGTGTGCAGGTGAGAGGAGCAGAGTGGAAAAGAGTGCAGGTGGAAGGACAGAGGGAGATGGAGGCATTTTACTAGACAGGCCCGGCCGCAAGCTGGAAACGGTTCGTGATGATGAGTTATTAATTCATCTTCTTTTTTTTATTACATTTGGAAGAAGGTACAGGAGAGGTGGATATAAACATATAAAAAGGAACAAACAAAATCTGACTTTTACAATGAAAAGACGAACACAGTTCACACTTCACGGTGCGGGCAATGAACATGCTTTATTCCAAGATTTGGCTTCAAATTTTTGATTCGTATGTAAAATGAATATTTTAATTAATGAAATAGTGGATTGGACCTAGCTATAGTCGGTGATAGTGAGTAATAATGAGAGAGATTAACAGAACAATATCTAGGGAGGTACAAAGATCCCTTTTTCAATTTGAAGTGAGACCAAATAAATTATATGGAATAGCCCAGGAGTAAAATTAAAGTTTGAATGGTTTTTTTAAAAATGATTTTATGTTGGAAAAATAATAATATTATGCAGATTCCTATAGTGCTAGAAACTAATTAATAAATGCTATTCACGTAAGAAACTATTTTCATGCTGTTACATCAGGTGACGATGATTTAAATAAAAAGCATCAACGTGCAGTTTTTATTAGGGATTTTGTCATTTTGATTGTTATTACATTTTTTTAGACGCCGATCTTACTACCTCTTCATGTTACACACATATATACTAATTACACTAGTGATGAGGATAGTTGAATTCTAAAGAAAGTATTCCCACATTTGCATTAAAGGAGAGTGGAAAAGCAAAATGATTTTGTTTTTTAGAATACATTTGACATATATTGAGCTCTTTACTCTGTATGGGCCACCTCTTTTCACTCTTTTAAGTATATAGTAAATAATAATGAAACCTTGGTTAAAATAATGAAGAGTTGTAGAGCGTGAAGGTTCTAGACTTTCTGAAACAGACTGTTTGTTACCTGCGTCAACTTCTGGACTCGTGTCAGAGCGGGTAGCCGCTCTTTCAAGACGCTGACAATCCGTTAGCAACTGCCCACTCTGCTGGCAACTGCCTAAACCATCCAGGTCTGGTAAAAAAAATTACAATTCAAATGGATATAAATCCAAAATGTTCAACTCTGAGCATACATTAAGGACCATATGGTGCACAAATGTAAGGGTTGCTAGGGCATAAGGGTGCAAAGACATGAGGGTGCAAGGATGCAAGGATGCAAGGACATCAGGATGCAAGAACACAAGGATGCTAGGGCTTAAGGGTGCAAGGACACAAGGATGCTAGGGTTTAAGAGTGCAAGGACATAAGGATTCTAGGGCTTAAGGGTGCGAGGACATGAGGGTGCAAGAACACAAGGATGCTAGGGCTTAAGGGTGCAAGGATACAAGGATGCTAGGGATTAAGGGTGCAAGGACATGAGGGCGCAAGGACATAAGTGGAGTAGAACCCAAGGGCGCAAGGAAATATGGGTGATAGAACCCTAGGACTCAAGGGTGCAAGGACACAAGGGTTCAAGGACACAAGGATGCAAGGATACAAGGGTGCAAGGACATGAGGGCGCAAGGACACAAGTGGAGTAGAACCCAAGGGCGCAAGGAAATATGGGTGATAGAACCCTAGGACTCAAGGGTGCAAGGATACAAGGGTGCAAGGACACAAGGATGCAAGGATACAAGGGTGCAAGAGTCCAAAGAACCAAGGGCGCTAGGACACAAGTGGACTAGAACCCAAGGGTGCAAGGAAATATGGGTGATAGAACCCTAGGACTCAAGGGTGCAAGGATACAAGGGTGCAAGGATATGAGGGTGCAAGGACACAAAGGTACAAGGGTTGCAATAGCCCAAAGACCCAAGGGCGCTAGGACACAAGGGTGCAAGGACCCAAGCGTGTTGGCACACAAGGGTGCAAGGGTACAAGGGTGCAAGGACCTAGCAGTCCCATCTCCGCCATATAAAAGCGTGTGTGTTGTCGTCACCTGTCAGCAGGTTAATGAGAGCGCAGTTGGCGTAGCCGTGAGGTCTGTAACTGCACCTCTCCAGCAGGTTGGACGCCAGGATTTGCTGGTACAGTTCCGACAACCAAGTGTCCGACAGATAGACAAGAACCCCACTGCCGTGCACATCTTCCACAAACTGCTCCTACACATACGCACAACGCAACAGGTTTGAGAATCATCTCGGTCAAAACTATACGAGTAGCGTCTAATTTAAATGTTTATATATTTCCTTGGAAGACGACACAGGAAGTTTTGGATACTTTATTTGCCGCAAAAGATTACAGTCTTACCTTAACAGACTCCACTATGGAACTATCATATATATATATTACACCATAGTAGAAACAAGGTAAGCTTGTTACTTTTCAGGATAAAGACAGTCATCATCATCATCATCATCATCAAAGCTTGTCATGTTAGGAAAATGCCTTCATCTTCCTCTGTCCTTCTCCCATCATGGCGGACGGGGAAATAGAAATGGGGAAGGTGGAAGGCTACTGGAACTGCGTGCACAGAATGGAATGAAGGAGATATCGTTAACGATTCGCGGGAATCGAAAAGGTTCGAGAGTCGCCTATGTACGTACCTCTGTCATAGGTATGGGCTTGTTATCTTGCAGATAGTATCCTTGCTTGATGAGCTTCAGGTTTAACAAGAGAGCAGAGTATGTGGCTAGATAGATCCCATCAGCATTGATGATAGTGATGAGGGTCAGGTTGTGGGTACTGCTAGACTCGTCTGGGCGCACCTGCTGCTGGGAGAACAACCCTGGAAAATAAGGGTCAGGTTGTGTGTGGGTACTGCTAGACTCGTCTGGGCGCACCTGCTGCTGGGAGAACAAGCCTGGAACCACATAGATAGTTGATTTTCATAGTTTCAACATTATCATCAACTTTAACATTGATTGTTCCTATTTATTGGAGATAAACCACTCAAATTCTTGTTCCCCTGATTCCCTCTAACCACATGGTATTCGAGAGATACGTAAAAAATCTCAAGTATCCCAAACACTATAGCTGTGAAGATAAAACCATTTAAATGGCTCATACCATTTTGGTTTTTAAGTATAGTCCTGTATTTAGCGTAGCGCCGTGCTTGAGGCGTGCTGACTATAAAAATAGCCTTTAGTGTGTGTTACTTTAATTAATCTTGTCCTCATTCCTATTTCCTGCACCTTCTTCCGTCATAATCAACAGTGTCCGGCTTGCGGCCCGGTCAGTTTAGTAAAATGCCTCCATCTCCATACTTCGTCCGGTCTTCTCCTCTCACTTAAACACTTGCTGTTACCTGTTTCTCCAATATTTTGCTTGGTCTTCCTCGCAATCTTTTCTTATACGTACTTCTCCTCTATCATTCTCCTCTTTCTCCTTTCCGGTGACCTGGCGGTCTAGGGGTAAGGTGTCAAGACTTCTATGCTGGCGGCCAGGGTTCAATCCTCGGTCCCGACACAGATTTATCTGATTACCAAACCCTTCCTTCACCTCTGACAATCACCGTGGTTCGGATCCCACGTTAAACTGTAGGTCCTTCATTTCATCTCACATTCACCCTACCATTACACATTAGCGTAAGTGCGTGTAACCCGAACGGGTAGTAAGACGGGATGCTAATAATAATAATAATAATAATAATAATAATAATAATTTCTCCCTTCCTATTCCACCCACATTACCAGCCCCCGGGGTTTATTCGTACCAAAGTTTTTAATGAGGCAGATCTGATGACCTTATGTTCGGGTCAAATGTTTACCACTCGGCTACAGATCCTTACCTAGGCAGTATTTGGAGGAGAACTCTTGGAGCGCCTCATCCACCTCGATGGAACTCCTCAGCGTGAGGAGTGTGGGTACCAAGGCGTTCAGGATCTGTGCAAAGTGGCGGGCGTTATGACGCTCCACGTCAATGTACTCCTCCCCGACCTGGATAAAAACATTGGGACACCACAGATAATATGTAATGATGTATTAGTGGGTTGAATAATTAGAGCCGTCGTCACCTTCGGGCATCACGACTCAAAATAGGATTATATTATATATTATTATTATTATTATTAGCACCGCGTCTTACTACCCGTTCGGGTTATACGCACTTACGCTGATGTGTAATGGTAGGGTGATTGTGAAATGGAGGACCTACAGTTTAACGTGGGATCCGAACCACGTTGGAGGCCTGGCATTCCCCACATTCACAAGATGTCTTGTCAGAGGTGANAGGACCTACAGTTTAACGTGGAATCCGAACCACGGTGGAGGCCTGGCATTCCCCACATTCACAAGATGTCTTGTCAGAGGTGAAGGAAGGGTTTGGTAATCAGATAAATCTGTGCCGGGACCGAGGATCGAACCCCGGACCCCTAACACAGAAGTCTGACACCTTACCCCTAGACCGCCAGGTCACCCACTATATTATGTAGCCAAGTCAAATTTCCGAGGGCCCCGCATACCCCTATATTGTGTCTGTGAAAAGTGCGGTCACCTGGTGTAGATCCAGCTGGTTCTCATGAAGGGTCCTTGGTAGTTTCTCGAGCCTCATAGCCTCCTGTCGTTCCCTCTGCCTCTCCGCTTCCTCTACTAGTGCGTCCAACTGAAACATTATTTAGCATCGGAAAAAACCTTTGTTACTTTGTGTTCAGGACTTTTTTCTCACCTGAGTTGAGTCGAATCCACCATTTTATAATTTCGAATATGAAACCTAATTTTGCCAACAAGTCCCCCAGATTTCAAATTCAAATCCGAATCTTGAAAACAAAAAAATATTTAGATAAGAGAAAATAAAATTAAAAAGTAGACACTGAATGTTAACATTCATACATTCAGTTGAGTGTTAAATTAATGGTCCAGGGTCTGGTTGATTACTTTGTCCTCTATACCTTCTTCAAAATATAATACAATTACCTCATAAAGCGAAAAGAGGTTTTCCTTATTGAGTTATATTATATATTCGCATCCAATATCCTTTTCCTGTGTTTGTCCTTTATGTTATACCTTTTACATGTTCCTATCTATGTGTCCTATCAGTCTTTACCATTTTCCTTTTTCTCCCCTTTTGTGTTTTTTTTGTTTTCTCTTTTAGGAAGTTGTGTTGCGTGTTTCACACTCCTCCCTGATGAGTTCCGATAGAATGAAACCTGGGTCGGGGGATTGGGCGGTGACGATCAATTTTTTTTAAGAGGCAACCATTACCTCTTTGTCCATTGGCAGCAGTGTAAAGAGTGAACTGTGTTCTTCTTTTCATTGTAAAAGCCATATTGTGTTCGTCCCCCTTGTATATGTTTCTATCACCTTTCCCATAGCTTCTTTTAAGTATAATTAAAAAAAAGCTTTAATTTTTTTTTTAGTTTCAAGTCCAGTAACCCTCCTAAGTCTTTGAATTTCCAATCTTAAGGATTTGAGGGCCCAAGGGTTTCGAAGATACTATCCCTGTATAAGATTTTGAGATTCACGAGCCAAGAATCGAAACATCAAAAGTCGTGATACCGAGATCAAGTCTTGATTATTTTGAACCCACTAAGGATCACGGATAAAGTTTTAGTTTTAGAGCGCGTGTACCTCCGCCTGGTCGTGACAGAACCCCTCCTCGGGGCCCTCTGTGTCCCCAGACGTGGTACTGCCGCACCCCGGGGAGGTCGGCCGAGGGTTGGGCTCGTCCCCCTGCTCGATACCGCTACTGTCACTGTCGTCCCCTTGGTGAGCTGCGTCCAGTGAGCGTCTGTTCTCGTTCTGCCGGGCTAGCAGCTCGCGTTCACGCTCGATACGCTCCCGGTACGGTTTGGGGAGGCGTTGCATGGACTGGTACGTCAGAGGACCTGTGTAACAAATGGTGTAAGAAAACAAATGCAGTTTATTTGTGTATTATATTTACATTTTTTGTGTTAGTAACAGGCTTTAATTTGCGGTGGATCAATCGATTCCATGAAGCTTTAAGGATTTTAGATATTTGAGAATTTAAAGGTATCTTTATTAGTTTAAAAGATCTCAGGCTAACCTTCATAGTCGCAGTACTGTAGGTATTTGTATATTGCTAACCTTTATAGTCGCAGTGCTGTAGGTATTTGTATATTGCTAACCTTTATAGTCGCAGTGCTATAGGTATTTGTATATTTCTAACATTTATAGTCACAGTGCTATAGGTATTTGTACATTTCTAACCTTTATAGTCGCAGTGCTATAGGTATTTGTATATTTCTAACCTTTATAGTCGCAGTGCTATAGGTATTTGTACATTTCTAACCTTTATAGTCGCAGTGCTATAGGTATTTGTACATTTCTAACCTTTATAGTCGCAGTGCTATAGGTATTTGTATATTGCTAACCTTTATAGACGCAGTGCTATAGGTATTTGTATATTGCTAACCTTCATAGTCGCAGTGCTATAGGTATTTGTATATTGCTAACCTTTATAGTCGCAGTGATGTAGGTATTTGTACATTGCTAACCTTTATAGTCGCAGTGCTATAGGTATTTGTATATTGCTAACCTTTATAGTCGCAGTGCTATAGGTATTTGTATATTGCTAACCTATATAGTCGCAGTGCTGTAGGTATTTGTATATTGCTAACCTTTATAGTCGCAGTGCTGTAGGTATTTGTATATTGCTAACCTTTATAGTCGCAGTGCTGTAGGTATTTGT
The DNA here is from genome assembly GCA_901482245.1 of Timema douglasi. NCBI lineage: Eukaryota > Metazoa > Arthropoda > Insecta > Phasmatodea > Timematidae > Timema > Timema douglasi. Next base: position 43,488 of record CABEEJ010004775.1, on the reverse strand, counting down.
ATATTGCTAACCTTTATAGTCGCAGTGCTGTAGGTATTTGTATATTGCTAACCTTTATAGTCGCAGTGCTGTAGGTATTTGTATATTGCTAACCTTTATAGTCGCAGTGCTGTAGGTATTTGTATATTGCTAACCTTTATAGTCGCAGTGCTGTAGGTATTTGTATATTGCTAACCTTTATAGTCGCAGTGCTGTAGGTATTTGTATATTGCTAACCTTTATAGTCGCAGTGCTGTAGGTATTTGTATATTGCTAACCTTTATAGTCGCAGTGCTGTAGGTATTTGTATATTGCTAACCTTTATAGTCGCAGTGCTGTAGGTATTTGTATATTGCTAACCTTTATAGTCGCAGTGCTGTAGGTATTTGTATATTGCTAACCTTTATAGTCGCAGTGCTGTAGGTATTTGTATATTGCTAACCTTTATAGTCGCAGTGCTGTAGGTATTTGTATATTGCTAACCTTTATAGTCGCAGTGCTGTAGGTATTTGTATATTGCTAACCTTTATAGTCGCAGTGCTGTAGGTATTTGTATATTGCTAACCTTTATAGTCGCAGTGCTGTAGGTATTTGTATATTGCTAACCTTTATAGTCGCAGTGCTGTAGGTATTTGTATATTGCTAACCTTTATAGTCGCAGTGCTGTAGGTATTTGTATATTGCTAACCTTTATAGTCGCAGTGCTGTAGGTATTTGTATATTGCTAACCTTTATAGTCGCAGTGCTGTAGGTATTTGTATATTGCTAACCTTTATAGTCGCAGTGCTGTAGGTATTTGTATATTGCTAACCTTTATAGTCGCAGTGCTGTAGGTATTTGTATATTGCTAACCTTTATAGTCGCAGTGCTGTAGGTATTTGTATATTGCTAACCTTCATAGTCGCAGTGCTGTAGGTATTTGTATATTGCTAACCTTCATAGTCGCAGTGCTGTAGGTATTTGTATATTGCTAACCTTTAGTCGCAATGCTATAGGTATTTGTATATTGCTAACCTTTATAGTCGCAGTGCTCTAGGTATTTGTATATTACTAACCTTTATAGTCGCAATGCTATAGGTATTTATATATTGCTAACCTTTATAGTCACAGTGCTGTAGGTATTTGTATATTGCTAACCTTTATAGTCGCAATGCTATAGGTATTTATATATTGCTAACCTTTATAGTCACAGTGCTATAGGTATTTGTATATTGATAATCCTTTATAGTCGCAGTGCTATAGGTATTTGTAGATTGCTAACCTTCATAGTCGCAGTGCTGTAGGTATTTGTATATTGCTAACCTTTATAGTCGCAGTGCTGTAGCTCTGTGTACATTGCGTTTATCCTCTCCATGTACGTGTGGTTGATACCCTTCCCGGTGCACAGCTCCTCCAGGGACCCCAACATGGCGACGATGCAGGAGACACTAGCGCTGCACACGGCAGTGTCGGAACACTTGCTGCACTCCTCTATGGAGTCCATCACACTTCACAGAATAGGAGAAGAAGTGAAACAAGACAGGTGCGGAGGTTAAAATAGTGAGAAGAGCAATACAGCATCTCAACGATGGAAAGTAATATCTAAAACGGGTTGATAAAATAAATTACACGACATTGCTAAATATTTATAGCAAAAAAATATTATATTATTATTATTATTAGCACCGCGTCTTACTACCCGTTCGGGTTATACGCACTTACGCTAATGTGTAATGGGTAGGGTGATTGTGAGATGAAATGGAGGACCTACAGTTTAACGTGGAATCCGAACCACGGTGGAGGCCTTCCTCACATTCACAAGATGTCTTGTCAAAGGTGAAGGAAGGGTTCGATAATCAGATAAATCTGTGCCGGGACCCGGGATTGAACCCCAAACCCCAGCACAGAAGTCCGACACCTTACACCTAGACCGCCAGGTCACCCAAAAAATATTATAATTTTAGTTAATACTTTATATATTTATTATTTCCTCTTATGTTCATAATTATTTCACCCAAATATGCACATTTTTATTCAAGATTTGGGATTTGTAGATAAAATGAAGATTTGGATCCGTAGGTTGGTGGATTCGAACCCAACTCTTGTACGGACATAAAAATAATTACAGAGCACACAGAATTAGAAAGACAACACGAAAAAAGATCCAATAAGCAAAAGGATGTTGAAATAAAATTGGTAAAATATTTATAAAATGAGGGCCCTTATTGCGTCCAAAGGGTGCTACTTACAGTCTCATGAGGGCCATGTCGCTCTGGGGTGAGCCTTTCTCAACCTCCACCAGTATCGGTCCCGTCAGATCCACAATCCGACTCGGACTACGGAGAAGCTACGGATGTAAACAGAGAATAACGTCATTGTTCTCACCATTAGAGATATCTCACTAAATAAAGCTTTTAAGCGCCTCTTTGGGCTAGTGACCAGAGCTCCTGGTTCAAGATTCAGAGGTCCTGGGTTCGATCCCCACCGGTTATAGATTTACTGTGCAGCAGTGGGTCTGAAACAAGGCCAGACTCGGACTTGTGAGAACAAATGAGGAGCTACTCGAATGAACAAGTAGCAGCTACAGTCTAGAAAAGGGAGGTTAGTGGCCGGAGGGTTTGTTGTGCTGTACACATGACACCTTTTATGCACGAGTTGGCACTATCTTCGCTGAATGCTGGTGGTCACTTGGTCGGTGTGTCTTTATTGCGGGCCGACCCCTGTGGAGTTTATGTTATAGCTTTTAAATGGTCACATACGACTATTCCCAATAACTGGTAACTAGAAACCTCTAGGGATGTGGGTAAATCTGTTTCATATCATCCAATGGTACACCCAACGGTAGTCGCTGATGATATTTATTTATTAATAAATTGTTGTGACAGAGTCTTATGACATTTGGAGAGTTGTAAATGGAGGTTATTTTATTTTTTTAAATGTTCTGTATTTTCTTGAGCGGCCATTTTGTTTGGACGCGTCAAATTTTAATGGTTTCATACTATACATATAAAGTTAATTTAATGAAAATTTGAGATTTCTATGATGTGTCCCTTTTGAGTTATTTCATTTTCAATACCGTCGATTTTAAGCAAATTGCAATATTTGTAAGCGTATAAAAAAACTAAGGATATAACTCACAGACCTCAAACTTTTTCAAGAAGTAAACACATATGAAACCTATACCCCCCTTACCCTCTCAAAAAAAACTTGAAGGTGAGTCTTTATGCTTTTCAGATAATATTTTGTTCCAAAGTTAGGTTTTTTTATGTTTTTAATTTTAATTTTAATTTTAAATAATTTTTTTGAGCTATTTCCTTATATATGATATGGGAATAAAATATAGTATGTTTTATGCAGATTATTTTAGTTTTTTATTTCATCATGATAGCTTTGAAAATAAGCGAGATATTAGAGTTTCCACAAACCTCTAAAAAGTGCGAAATTGTCTGAAGTGGACAAACAAAATGGCCGCTCAAAAAAATTTAGAACATTTTAAAAGTAAAATAACCTTCCTTTCCAACCCTCCAAATGTCATAAGACTCTGTCACAAAAAAAAGTATAAATAAATAAATTTTACGGGCAATATTTTATTTTTTTAATCGGGTGATTTGGTATGGATTGACCCGTGTACACAGATTCAAGAACTTCAGGTTTGACTTAGAAAAGGAGATTTACATTTCAAATTTGTATCGAAAAAAAGAAATGTATGGTTTCGTCCATTACAAAGCTTTGCCAGTAAAATAATTGACAGCTAAAAGACTCATTTATACTAAATTATTGTTTCTCTCACGTGGGAAGACATTGTAATGATGAAATCTTTTTATTTTATTTATTTAGATCCTTACTACATAATTTGCATTCCCAATAATGTGTTAAAGATTAAGGAGGTTGGGTTTAGAGGAAGTGTACCCATATTTGCATGGAGATAAAGAGGGGAAAAAATAATTTAGGAAAAATCAAACTTAGCACGCCCGACCGAGATTCAAACCCCGATCTTAAAGTCATACGTGGTCTAATCTCTTACGAGAGTAACGCCTTAGACCATTCAACCAGCGAAGCAGGCGATAAAAGATTGAAACTTAATTTCAAAACTAACTTACTTTATGTGGTCAAAATTTAACATGGAATAAAAACAAATCTGTAAGCTAATTCTTATTTTAAAAAAAATAGGGGTGGTAAAGATGATTTTGGCCTAAGTCGGGGGCGTGTTACCTCTCTGAGTGCCTTGAGCGCCTCCATGCGGTGTTGCGGAGGAGGGTAGAGCAGCATTCGGTGGAACACAGACTCTAGCACGGGCCTGAGTGACCCCACGCAGCCCACCAGGCGGACCAGCTGGGTCCCGATACTGCAACAACAGATATCACTGAGGGGGTCAAGAGGTCAGGAATTGTTAGTTTTTTTAAAATTAAGTGTTAAGTCAATGTTTGAGATAAATAAAATAAAGGGCACACAGACTCATTTGTTATAATAATAATAATATAATAATAATATTTAGCACCGCGTCTTACTACCCGTTCGGGTTATACGCTTTTTAAGTACTAATTACACTAATGGATTAGGATTTGGGAAGGTTGAATTAGAGGAAATGAACCCGCATTAGCGTGGAGGGAGAGTGGAAAACCATTTAGTAAAAACCACCCCCAGTTCACCGGACCGAGATTCGAACCTCGATCTCCCCGTCCTCAGCAGTCGAGCTCTACACGACAAGCGCGTTAGCCAACCACGCCACCGAGGCGGGTCTCATTTGTTATAATACCCAGAAAGATATGAGAAGAGAAGATAACAGAAAGCATGTGAGGGAGGGAAGAAGGATGGACGAGAATAAGCGAGAAACAATAGCGGAAGAGACATTTTACTCGATGGACTAGCTCGTTTGAGTAATGTAAGATTGCACCACAACGAACTGATGTATTAACTCCTCTAACTCCCCCTTATTTTAAGGATGCTAGAATCTTGGAGGTTTGCTTGAGGGGAAAGATGAGGCCAGTAGTGGTACAGTAAGCCCACGGTCTTCTTTGGTGCTGACTGACAGCTCACAGCTGACTTCTGACAGTCAACATTTAGGTATATACCTAAATTTTAACTGTCAGAAGTGAGAGATGCTAAACACACATTTTTGCAGATCATTTGGTTCGGCGTAGGGATACATAATTTAGTCTGGTAACTTTACAAAGCCGTCAGCTGTTAGCTGTTAGCTGTTAGCTGTCAGTCAGCACCAAAGAAGCCATAGGGGTACTGTATGTGTTCTAAAGGTGTATATGAGACCGCCCTGTTAAGTGTAGGAAATGCTACTTTGTATCCATAGTCATGTATACAGCGGAAACAAGGACAGTGAATGGAAGAAAGACAAGGAGAGAAAGTTAGCTGTCGCCAGAAGGAACAGGATTAGGAGAGGAAGCAAGGAAGACCAAGAAAGAGATGGGAGGAGCGTACAATCGAAAGTGTGACAGTGAGAGGAGAATTATTATTATTACTACTAGCACCGCGTCTTACTACCCGTTCGGGTTATACGCACTTACGCTAATGTGTAATGGTAGGGTGGTTGTGAGATTAAATGGAAGACCTACAGTTTAACGTGGAATCCGAACCACGGTGGAGGCCTGGCATTCCCCACATTCACAAGATGTCTTGTCAGAGGTGAAGGAAGGGTTTGGTAATTAGATAAATCTGTGCCGGGACCGAGGATTGAACCCCGGCCGCCAGCATAGAAGTCCGACACCTGACCCCTAGAGAGGAGAAGAATGGACAAGGGTAAGGAAGGGGAAATTGTGAAAAATTAAGACGTTTTACTAAATTGGTTCGGCCACACAGGCTGGAAATAGTTGATGGCAACGATCATAATTAGAGAACCTTTCCCGGAAATATTGTGTCGAGCTATGTCTGACCTGTAGACAGTCTTGGCCTCGGAGCTGTTGAAGCTGGGGGCCGTGGCCAGGCACCCTGACCCCCTCCCCACCTCCACCTCCACCGGGGGGTTCCTGCCGCGGGACACAATGTTCTTGTCGACGCGGGGAGACCCCAGGAACGCTATCAGCGCGGGACAGAACTTCTGCCAGAGGAACGTCGTGAAGTGTTTGTTGCTGTGGATCTGCTGGGGCAGGCTGAGGACCAGCGTGTGGAGACATTCCAGCAGGAACACGACACTGTTGCCACAGCGACCGACACTGGAACAAGCAGTGTCGCCAACACGTGAACACAGACCAAACAATAATTACCACTAATAAAACCAGGAGAAGTACATTAAAACCCCATTTGACCGAACACACGTTTTGGAAAGTGAAATGAAATTTATTATTATTATTATCATTATCATCACCATTATTATTATTATTATTATTATTATTATTATTATTATTATCACTGAATCTTACTACCCGTTCGGGTTATACGCACTTACGCTAATGTGTAATGGTAAGGTGATTGTGAGATGAAATGGAGGACCTACAGTTTAACGTGGAATCCGAACCACGGTGGGAGGCCTGGCATTCCCCACATTCACAAGATGTCTTGTCAGAGGTGAAGGAAGGGTTTGGTAATCTATATTTTTATTATTTCACAAGCTAAATATTAAATGACATTCGTAAGAAACAGTGATATCTGATAATAAATGCTTAATATTTACATGGTGTAATCAGCACAATGTAATTTCCTGTGACCAAAGATAACTACAGTACATATTGTCTGTTATACATCAGTTAAATAAGTTAACATTTGATTAAATTCATTCAAATGTAATTTAAATTCATGAAAATACTGTATCACGTGTGGCTGAGGGAGAGGTTTGGAAAGATCGACCAGAATGGACCTGATGACCTGCAGAGGTGGGAATGTAAGATGATGATGATGATGACTGTATCAATGTAATCTACCGCTTAATCTGAACTTTCACTAATCTGAACAAGCTTCAGTCTCCATTAGTTCAGAAATTAAGTAGAAATTAGCAATGTCACAATTTCTACTGTTATCCATTCAGATTCAGATAATGTTCCTGATCGCTCAACATTTAAAACTAAAGGGTAGAGGGTAAGAAAGGGGGAAGGTTCAATTTCAACCCTAAGTGAACTAGTGTTTGCATCTGTTAAGACAACCGTGAGAGCTTTCTAATGCACTTTATACTATAGTTAGGGGAGGTATCTGTAATATTAAATTCAATGTTAGAAAAACGTGTTTCCTCGGGTTTTTATTGGGTTTGAGATATAAAGTTGTTGTCTTGGAAAATCTGTGTAATCTGATTTCCCCCTATTTCCCCTCTACCACTCTATATGAATCCTTTCTTATGCATCCAACCCCACCAGAATTTTACTACCTGTTTGTGTTATATGCATATGTTCTAATAATAAGGTTAAATTGAGAGGAAGTGTAACAGTATTTGCATTAAGGGCAAGTAATAAAACACATTAGAAAAAAAAACTAGGACTGTCAAACTCAATTCCTCAATTCTTACTGGTATCAAAATAATCGAGAATCGATCTTAATATTATTATTATTATTATTATTAGCACCGCGTCTTACTACCCGTTCGGGTTATACGCACTTACGCTAATGTGTAATGGTAGGGTGATTGTGAGATGAAATGGAGGACCTACAGTTTAACGTGGAATCCGAACCACGGTGTAGGCCTGGCATTCCCCACATTCACAAGATGTCTTGTCAGAGGTGAAGGAAGGGTTTGGTAATCAGATAAATCTGTGGCAGGACCGAGGATTGAACCCCGGACCCCTAGCATAGAAGTCTGACACCTTACCCCTAGACCACCAGGTCACCCCTTAATATCATGATTCTCGCTACTTCCGATTCTTAGCTCGCAATAAAGCTGGCAACTAAACACAACGGCAACATTCAAAATAGGTGACAGTCCATTTTCTCTCATATTAGTTTAGTTGCCGTTTCACTTAGACGCCGGCAAATTGTGAATAAACCGTAATGGCCCGAATATAATACGACCCCAACATTTTGAGGTGATTTACATGAAAAATAAATGGTCTCGAATATAATACAACTGCCAAAACTGATCCTAAGCAAGTTAGCTTGTCAAAAATTAGGGATGAAGTTTTGGCAATGATGTATCGATAATCTACTGAATTAAAATAAATATAATGGTTTTTTGCTTCATTTTTATTAATTATGTCGATTTTTATTCAATTTTTACTAAACTTGTCTTATTCAAAGAGCTAAACAAACAGTCGTAATATAATACATAGACTAGGGATGGCAGTTTTCTGTAATATATCGACAGACTCATATCTATCATTAATTGATATATCACAACATGTATATCAAAAACTATGATATTCCTAACAAATTAAAATGGCTGGTCTCCTGTAATTATATTCTATCGCTTTTCAATTTTAAATGTTTTATTTAACTCTTTGAGTAAAATAAGTTTTATAAAAATAAAACAAAAATCGAGGTAGTTAATAAAAATTAAGCAAAAAATAGTTATATTTATTTTAATTCACGATATATCGTTGCCATAACTTCATCATTAATTTCTGACGAGCTAATGTGCGTAGGGTCAGTTATGGCGGACAATTTAAAATGTTTGTAACATGTGAAATGTGTTCTTATATCTGTTAGAAAATCTGCAATTTATTGTATTAATTTGAGTTTATTTGAATTCTTGGATTTTGATTTTCGGTTTTGAAGAATTTTAATGTGTTAAGTAAATATCTATAATATTGTGAGATTAACGTTTCAAACAAGATGTCTTGTAATGGTCGAGTCCAAGTTTTGCATTGAGGGGAGAGGAGGGTCTCGGGCACATAAGTGCTTGGAAAAATAATGAAATAGGAAATGTTCAAGAATCGGAATCGAGAAAAACTAAAATCGCGACATCTCTAAACAAAACCATACTCAGTACACCCCTTGTCATTGCAGTACAGTCTATTGCAAGAGTGACGCCTTAGACCATGCGGCCACCCAAATGATTTATTTATATATTTAAGAAAATAAGGTGTAAATTGTGTGGTTATATTATATAAACACACAATTATTTTTTTAGTATATTATTTACTTTTTACTCAACCAAAAGAATGTTTCCTTAGTGGCTAAAAAAATTCATTTTTTTTAGTCTGCAGCCCACTTTGTTGAGACCTTTCATTCATTTAGAGCCCCAAGTCTACTTGTGCCCCATTTCACCCCCCATTTGACAAGTCTACTCACGCTTGTGCCTCGTCCATCTTGCTGCAGATGAACTGGAGTATGGGGATCACCTCGTTGAAACAAGACACCCCCGAGCCCACTTCCGACTGGCCGCCCGCCCTCTGTAGTGATTTGTCCATCTCCTGGGACTCCTCCTCTGCACACAATGGGTCGGGTCACGTATTAACAGCACATGGTTTCACACTCCCTCTTCAAACTAATGAGGGTACAGCCACTCTCCCTTCTCATCCCTAACCTATCAGCATTAGTTATCACCAGAATGGGACCGAGACATGTCAGAGAAAGAAAATATTGCGATTTTAAATTTATTTTGCGAATAAATTGTCCAAGATGGGTGCCACAAACTAGAGCCGTGTCCGATCAATAACCACAGATACATTTTAAAATAAGAGATTAATATGTTCACATCTAATATCCATCTCCTGTGTTTGTCCTTTAAAGTTATTTGTTATTCCTTTTTACATCTTCTGATAAGAGTGTCCTTTCGTTCTTTTCCTCCCTTTTGTGAGTTTGGCGTTTCTTCTTTCAGGAGGTCGCATTGTGCGTTTAACACTCCCTCCTGATGAGTTCTGGTAGAATGGAACCTAGGTCGGCGGAATGAGCGGTAATGATCGATTTTCTTTATTATGCAGCCACTACCTCTTTGTCCAGTGACAGCAGTGTAAAATGTAAACTGTGTTCTTCTTTTTGTCATCAAGGTCATATAGTGTCCATTCTTTCTATATTTTTTCTGCCGTCTTCCAAATATATAAGAATGAGGGTGTTTAAGACCCCCGCTCCCGTTTTGGGAACAAGAAATAATCTACTATTTCAAGCGAGCTCATGAAATTTCAGGTGTGAAAATGATCAGATGATTGGAAGTGCGAAGAAATTAAGAGAAGTTTGTTTTATATTGAAGTCCTATCTTAGCTCTTATTTCCGGTTGGCTTCCTTCCCTAGCACTTGTTATTTGTTAAAGCTGTTTTCAGACATTTATAAGCCACTAAGCAATTATTCACTGAATATCTTAGATTCAAAAATTCAAATCTTTGATTTTGTTAGATTTACAAGAAGGTACAGGAGAGGTGGTTAGAAACATATAAAAGGGGGGACGAACACAACATGGCTGCTGTAATAGATGAATATATAAATACTACTTTTTACAGTGTGAGAGAATTATTGTTATCTCTATCTATGTATTTTAATTTTAATATAATTTTTTTTACTTTTGTCTAGTATCAAGTGTCTTCTGACATCTTATGTTGTAACAACAATAGTTAACATCAAGATGTATAAAGATTGTGTTTATTGTTGGGTGCCACCCCTAGTATCTAGGAGAAAAAATAATATTTAAAATAAATAAAAACAATGTACCTCTGCTAATTCAGTCAGTGGCACTATGACTCTCAATACTCGAGACCACTGGGTAAACTTAAAACTAAAAACATGAACAATTTAGATAAAAACGGATTGTTGAAGTAAAATGTAATTTAGGCTACAAATAAAAATAAATGTATAAAATAACAATTGTTGGCACTTTTGTGGATTTATTGTTGTTTCCCTTTTTACCACATCCAAATCCTACCTATGGAATTCCGGGTAGTAATAATTCTAATTTAACAAAGTATAGAAGAGTATTGTTGAAACCAAAAAGAAGAGAAAAAAAATATACAATCAATAAAATTAATAACTAGACATAAAATAAAATGTTAATTAATTCTCTGCATTAGTCTGTCTTTCTGAAAGTAAATGAATTCTGATTTTGATAGGAGAAAGAAAAAAATTATAATAATTTAAAGTTGAATAGTTGGTTTGACCTCACCCATGAATAATTAGTCCATATTGAAACACCATCTTCAGAAATTTGTTTCACTTCAAATTCTTGCACAATTTAAACGAACATAAATAGTATAGTTCTTGAACACACACTTAGCTTTCCATTTTTGCTACTTTTACTTTAATTCACAACCTTTAATTCACTTTAAAATAATTTGAATTGGGAGCTCCACAGATTTGGCTTCATGTTGGACCAACAACCAGGAAGAAGACCTCTCTCCTATTCAAAAACCTTCCAATATTCAAATTCAAAAACGTTCTATTCATACTTCCAAGTCCAAAGAGAAAACTAATATATATTTAAAAAAAACTAAAATAAAATGTTGGCTATGGACTAGGGAGAAAAAGCAAATAAAATGCAGGTTTAATATAAATATTGAAATATATCCAAATGAATGTGAACAAAGTTCTATAAAGAATTAAATGTCTATTTCCTTCTGCCAAAAATTGAACAGCCCGCTTGTTTTTTCCTTTTCTTCTTCTTTTTCAAATCACGAGGGAGGTCCGCTACTCACTTGTTTGATAGAACTGCGCACGCGTTAAAAAACAAACATGGTCGACGTTGAAAATGAATACAAGAGTCAAACACACTTCTTAACAGGATAATTAATATGTTTAATAAAAGGTAAGTGTTCTTCTTTAAATATTAATTCCTCATTTAAATTATTTAAAACAATGTTTTACGTTGTTCCTTCCGTCCTTTTATTTTATTTAATAGATGTAATTAGTCAGGCTGGCAACCAGCGAGTGGCCTAACTTCGAAGTGCTTAATTTCACACGAAAATAAATTGGAAATTGATCACCAAAAGTAGAAAACATAGGGAAATACAAGGTAGGGTGGCAAATTACGTCACACTGCTACAATGAAAATAATACAGTCCACACTTTACACTGCTGCCACTGTTCCTACCACTCTTATCTGTACCTTATTCAATATGTACACTCCATATATTCTGAAAGGTATCAGTCTTACCTTGACTGATTACACTATGGCTCTATCTTATAGCCTGCACCATAGTGGAACAAAGCAAGGTATCAGTCTTACCTTGACTGATTACACTATGGCCCTATCTTATAGCCTGCACCATAGTGGAACCGAGCAAGGTAGCAGTCTTACCTTGACTGATTACACTATGGCCCTATCTTATAGCCTGCACCATAGTGGAACCGAGCAAGGTAGCAGTCTTACCTTGACTGATTACACTATGGCCCTATTTTATAGCCTGCACCATAGTGGAACCAAGCAAGGTATCAGTCTTACCTTGACTGATTACACTATGGCCCTATCTTATAGCCTGCTACCATAGTGGAACCGAGCAAGGTAGCAGTCTTACCTTGACTGATTACACTATGGCCCTATCTTATAGCCTGCACCATAGTGGAACCAAGCAAGGTATCTGTCTTACCTTGACTGATTACACTATGGCCCTATCCTATAAGCTACACCATAGTGGAACCAAGCAAGGTAGATGTCTTACCTTGACTGATTACACTATGGCCCTATCTTATAGCCTGCACCATAGTGGTAACCGAGCAAGGTAGCAGTCTTACCTTGACTGATTACACTATGGCCCTATCTTATAGCCTGCACCATAGTGGAACCGAGCAAGGTAAGTTTAATACCTTTCAGGGTTAACGAAGGCTACAATTATACTACCCCCGTATTGAAGAGAGCTTTAAGGAATTTAACAAAATAAATAAAACACGTTTATAACTATAATTTATGATGTCGATGCCTCCTATTAGGACCATAGAGATATGACTTACCCAGGAAGTTGCAGAAAGATCTGAGCGTCTGACTAGTAGCAGCCTGCGCAGCCGTTCTGACGGCCTGGTTGCCCGTCTCATGGGCTTCGCTGCACAGCGTCAGTATCTGGATGATGATGCGGCCGTTCATTGTCCAGTAGTTGCTGCACGCCACGTTCAGCAATACCTGAAACACGCCCCCATCGGGTCGTCTACTGTGCTCTACACTGAGGCTGTTTGCCTCGATATGAAATACAAATATTAACATTATTTCTTATATTATGGGTTCATTATAACATCCATACATTCAGTTAAGTTTTAAATTACTGGTCTGGGGTCTTGTTGTTAGGTTCATTCTATTATTATAATTGGTTCTGAACTATCATTAAATGATATTAGAGCTCTAAAACAAATTTCAATTGAAAAATAGAATTATTTATTATTATTATTTTTATTATTATTATTATTATTATTATTATTATTATTATTATTATTATTATTATTATTATTAGCACTCCGTCTTACTACCCGTTCGGGCTATACGCACTTACGCTAATGTGTAATGGTAGGGTGAATGTGAGATGAAATGGAGGACCTACAGTTTAACGTGGAATCCGAACCACGGTGGAGGCCTGGCATTCTCCACATTCACAAGATGTCTTGTCAGAGGTGAAGGAAGGATTTGGTATCAGATAAATCTGTGCCAGGACCGAGGATTGAACCCCGGCCGCCAGCACAGAAGTCTGACACCTTACCCCTAGACCGTCAGGTCACTGAAAAATAGAAAAATTTTTTTTTTTAATGATTTGGGTCTTGAATACGAGATTTTGTCAAATCTTCAAATCTAGAATATCCTTAACGATTCGGGTTGATCAAGGATCCATCTCTTGTTCTAACACGTTGGTCCCCCACGTTGATCACCTTGAGCATGTCCACCTGAGTGTCGTCGGACTGCGTGAGGATGGAGCCGATGGCGTGCAGGAGCTGAGACGGCAGCCACAACGAGTCATCCTCGGGCTCAAAGTTGGAATGGAACCGGTCGTCGCGCAAGAGTTTCTAGAGGAGGGAAACAAGATCAGTCAAATCGGCCTGGGAGCTGCGGAAACTACAGTAGCCCCGTGGCTTCTTTGGTGCTGACTGACAGCTCACAGCTGACTTCTGACAGTCAACATTTAGGTATACACCTAAATTTTGACTGTCAGAAGTGATAGATGCTAAACACATGTTTTTTCAGATCATTTGGTTCGGCGTAGGGATACATAATTTGGTCTGGTAACTTTTCAAAGCCGTCAGCTGTGAACTGTGAGCTGTCAGTCAGCAACAAGGAAGCCATAAGGCTACTGTAGTACCACCAGATTACATTACGCTAAAGATGACCTTGATACGGGAATCGAACCGGGGACCTTTGGCTTTGCATGACGATGCTCTAACAACTAGTGAAATATGACCCTTGATACGAGATGAACCAGTATGGCTAAGTGGTAAAGGATTGGCGCGCAGAACTAAAGGTACCGGGTTCGATTCCCGTGTCCAGTTTGTCAGTTCAGTTTTCACTTGATTAAATTCGATTCAACTAACATGTGGATAACCGTAACGTATCAGTCCGTGATACATGTGAATTGATATTACAACTACTAGAGTTGTTTAGGTATTCCGACACCTTGGCTCAGTCGGCATCGTGTCTGCCTAGTGAGCTAAGGGTCCTGGGTCCGATTCTTGACATTGCCGGAAATTTATCAGTGATGAAAATATGGGTTTACCCTTTCATGTTGATAAATTAATGGCTGAGGACTGGATATTGTACCTATCCTAGTCTTAAATTAGATTATAAGTCATAAGAAGCTATGAGAGGTCTAGTGAGCTGTTAGTGGAAAATATATGACTTTAATAAAAAACTGACCAAGGAAACAGTAGTGGCTAGAGATAAAGATAAATAGATAGAGTTATTTAGGTCCAATTGATATGAATACAACATTATCATTATCATTATCATCATCATCATCATTATTATTATTATTAGCACCGCGTCTTACTACCCGTTCGGGTTATATGCACTTACGCTAATGTGTAATGGTAGGGTGATTGTTGATGTCTTGTCAGAGGTGAAGGAAGGGTTTGGTAATCAGATAAATCTGTGCCGGGACCGAGGATTGAACCCCAGACCCCTAGCACACAAGTCTAACACCTTACCCCTAGACCGCCAAGTCACCCTACAACTTTATTGGTGTAAGCCTATTGTGGAATATTGATTTAAAAAAAATTGATTCACAGATATTTAATGGTAGGTCATTTACTCTGAAAGGTAGCAAACCTACCATTACAAATTATGGTACAGCTTAAAAAATAGGACCATAGTGTATCCATCAAGGAAAGTATTTCAGAATAAATAAAGTGTACAGTCCAATTTTAATATGAAGTGCCATTTAGAACATAAATACTTTATTTGTGGTCAACAATGACCACATTTTACTATATTCTTAGTGTAATTTTATTATTGATAATATCTATCAAAATTGACAGCTGAAGATCACATGACTTGACGTATGAATACATGAAAGTAGATCTAGTAACTTTTATATCTGTAAGATAAATAATTCTCTCTAAGTAAATTTTTTATGGACCCCATTTTTTGTAAATTAATAAGTTCTAATACCAGATATAAACCAATTCGAAAAACAAAACTGTGTTAAGCATGCTTTTTTTTAATTAACTTATATAATAAGTCCGTCTTTTTTAAAAAATAACAACATGTATTTGAAGATCAAGGAGAATAATGGAGCTTAAGTTTGGAGAGAAAAGACCAAAAGAAAGACCAAGAAAGAGATGGGAAAAGCAGATAACAGAAAGTGTGCGAGTGAACAGAGAAAAATGGATGAGAATAAGGAAGGAAGGAGGTTAGAAGAAAATGAGAGAAGATAAAGGCGATTTACTAAAGTGACCCGCCTCCAGTCTGGCAACCTTTCATTATCATCATCATCATCATCTCATCCTGAACAGTTTTCAGCTATTGGCCGAGTTTGTTTGGAACATGAGTCTGGCCACCTCTCATTACAACCAATGTGTTCTAGTTTATATTTTAGTGTCTCGCTCCAGTCTGGCCACCTCTCATTACAACCATTGTGTTGTAGTTTATATTTTTGTCGCTCGCTCCAGTCTGGCCACCTCTCATTACAACCAATGTGTTCTAGTTTATTTTTTAGTGTCTCGCTTCAGTCTGGCCACCTCTCATTACAACCAATGTGTTCTAGTTTATATTTTAGTCGCTCGCTCCAGTCTGGCCACCTCTCATTACAACCAATGTGTTCTAGTTTATATTTTAGTCGCTCGCTCCAGTCTGGCCACCTCTCATTACAACCAATGTGTTCTAGTTTATATTTTAGTCGCTCGCTCCAGTCTGGCCACCTCTCATTACAACCGATGTGTTCTAGTTTATATTTTAGTCGCTCACTCCAGTCTGGCCGTCCCCTAAGATGGTACCGTCATGTGAGGAGAACAGAGAAGGAGGTTATGAGGAAGGGTGTGGAGGAGGAGCGAGGACAGTAGTTACTCACGTGCAATCCTGACAGTCCGTAAGCGACAAACTTGCTCCTCTTGGTCTCGAGAGCGAGTTGGAAGGTGTGTAGACATTTGGCTCTCAGCTCGTTGGCAGGGTCGCGCAACATCCCTTGCTGGCTCTCCAGGAAGTCTGGACGACAAACAAAGATAGAACACACTCGTTTTTAATCAGTCTTTAAGGTAACCTCCATTAACAGTCGAAAGTACAGTCCGATAATACTTTGGGTCTGGTTCCTTATTTTACGAAGAGGGGTCTTCATTTTACCTACAAATCCAGAGTTATAATCTTAGAAAATATTACCAATATAAACAAAATTGAAATAGTAATTAAATGTTAATATTTTTGTCCCTTTTGGTGCGACGCCTATAAAGGATTCGCGTGGAAAGAGTGTCACGAATATTTCATTTTTTTTAATTTATTTTTTTAGATTGTCTAAGGAAATCCGCCAAACTGTTAATTATGAAAAGATTTTTCAAATAGTTTTTATTACTTTTATTCGTGTATTTTGTTCGCTTGGGTGACCTGGCGGTCTAGGGGTAAGGTGTCAGACTTCTGTGCTGGCGGCCGGGGTTCAATCCTAGGTTCCGGCACAGATTTATCTGATTACCAAACCCTTCCTTCACCTCTGATAAGACGTGTATTAATCACAACTTGTGAATGTGGGGAATGCCAGGCCTCCACCGTGGTTCGGATTCCGCGTTAAACTGTAGGTCCTTCATTTCATCTCACAATCACCCTACCATTACATATTAGCGTAAGTGTGTATAACCCGAACGGGTAGTAAGACGCGGTGCTAATAATAATATTCTGTTCGCTAATAGACGAGATTTTTCTTGTTCTGGTGACACTACTACCCTATCTATTGAGTAAAACCAGAACTGATCTGCTTCAGTGGCCGCGTATTATAACACGCTACTCTCCCAGTAGACTAGAACTG
The DNA here is from genome assembly GCA_901482245.1 of Timema douglasi. NCBI lineage: Eukaryota > Metazoa > Arthropoda > Insecta > Phasmatodea > Timematidae > Timema > Timema douglasi. Next base: position 26,314 of record CABEEJ010004775.1, on the reverse strand, counting down.
CCCATGACGGGAAGATCAAGGTTAGAATCTTGGTCGGGTGTATGAAAGGTGGTTTTTACAAAATGATTTTCCACTCTGTCTCCACGCAAATGTGATTACACTTCCTCTAAATATAACATTCAAAATCCCTAAAAACTTTATCGTAATTAGTACACAAGCATGCAACTCGAATGGGTAGTAAGACATGGTGCAAATCTGGGAAGCAAATTATTTTTAAAATTGACGATAAAATGTTCACACAAAAGTATTACTACAGTTGTAGGCTATTAGAAATAAGTTTAAACATTAAGTTTCAATATATTTCCTAATCAATCATATTGGTATGTGGCACTAAAAGGGTTAAATTAATGGTCAGGGGTCTGGTTGTTAAGTTTGCCTTATAATTATTTTGGGGATGAACCACCAATTGGTAATATTAAAGCTTTATAAGTAAATTCCAATTACAAATTTTTTCTAAATAATATTTTTTTTTAATGCTTAACTTTTAATATTTTCTCAACTACTTGAGTCTTAAATCTCCTTTTAAAAGCATTCGAGTGTCCCATCTTTTAAAATTTTAAACACAAAAAATACAAGAATAATAAGTGAAGCGGCGTGAGGGGAAAGGGAAGTATTTGTTTCAACCGAACCGGTTAAAAGCGGCGTTACGTACCAACATAGCAAGAGTTTTGCATCATCACTCTTGAGTTTATCAAACTGACCAGATAACAATTATCAATATAGGATGGACAAACCGGTTTGAGTCAGATCCATGGGTCAACTTTGACCCCTATCGGGGTTCATCGTGTGCTCAGCAAGTTCAATAACAATTATAGCAACCGTTGAGGCATGTTTCGCTCAAGCTCGATGACGCCGGGGGAGGTCGACAATTCCGGTATAACCAAACGGTTTGCTCTCATGTATGCGGTTGTAAAAGCAAGATATCATACCTACATATAAAGAGGGACTTGGTTCGATCCTAATTTGGAGCCTGATTTACGACATTGCTACATGTTGGACGTCGAGATGAGTTTGTAAATTTAAATATGAATACACACTTTAAATTAGTTAAACTATTTAGAAAATACATAAGTAAATCAGGCAAATTCCAAATTGGAATTTAATTTAGAGCTCTTTAAGGCCCTACAGCTTATTGGCGGTTTAACCTTAAATAATTATTTACATTCAAACAAATCTTGAACCAGAACATTAATTTAACATTTAAATTAATGTGTTACTGGCTCAACCAAAATCCAGTTAGTATTTCTAAATCCACTCAAAATGGGACAGAAGAAAATGTGAGTTAACGCCAGTATTTTTTTGCATATTTTTAAAATAAAATATTGTTTAAGTAGGCCTATTTATGTTAAGATTAATTTTCTGCACAGGGTAATATTAAAAGTACTTAACTATCTGTCATAGACAAAGCAGAATGTGACATGTGACAACTTCTAATCGTCATTTAAAAAGTTCTGGTCAAAGGTAACTGTAAGTCTACCCATGACGTGTAAAAAATTTAACTCAACATATAATACTGAAGAAATATTTTGACTAAAAAAATGTATTCCCATAACCCCCCCCCCCTCCTCCTAAGTAAAATGGCAATTTATAGTTGTGAAGGGTGACCTGGCGGTCTAGGGGTAAGGTGTCAGACTTCTGTGCTTGGGGTCCGGGGTTCAATCCTCGGTCCCGGCAAAAATTTATCTGATTACCAAACCCTTCCTTCACCTCTGACAAGACATCTTGTAAACGTGGGGAATGCCAGACCTCCACCGTGGTTCGGATTCCACGTTAAACTGTTGGTCCTCCATTTCATCTCACAATCACCCTGCCATTACATATTAACGTAAGTGCGTATAACCCGAACGGGTAGTAAGACGAGGTGCTAATAATAATAGTATAGTTGTGAATTGGATTCGTAAAATAGCTATTTAGAAAAGAGAATAGCCAAATATGCATACACCCCCCTCCCATGGAATTGATGGACCTGCCGCTAATTTCTTAAGGGTAAACTTTATAGTAGCCTTGATCCACCCTAGAAAAAATAGCTTTCTACCCCCTTGCCCTCGGCCCATCTATACTTGAAGCTGAAAAAGTTGAAATGTATATTTCAGACATTTATGGTGAGTTAATGTTGGTTCCGTGCGCTCGTAGGACTTTCAGCCTTCCCGCCAGATTCGGACCGAGAAGAGGAAGTATAAACACACCGGTAGCAGGGCATTGTCTGTACGCAAGAGACCACAGCCATATTAGATTTAAATTAGTTAAAAAATATTACACTTAAGACACGGGAATAAAACCCGGGACCTTTGGCCTGATACACCAATGCTCTAAACACTGAGCTAACCAAGGTTTGTCTCATGCTAAGGATCATTCTTCACTCATATTTTAAGGCAGAGTCTGTTATGGATGTGTGAAGTTGTCAGATACATATGAGCGACCGATAGTATCGCGAGCTATCAGATACTACAAACATCCGCAACTCGGGAGGACTGTTATGCTGCCAAGTTAAATTAATATAATCGTGGTTTTTCTCTGTAACGACAGTACCATAATTACAATGATTTTCAGTCTGTTTGTTGATATTTGTTGATATCTCACTTGAATTACAATCTTGTATTGTATACTGGTCAGCATAACAGCCTCTCCCCCCCGAGTCGCAGATGGCCGTAGTATCTGATAGCTCGAGAGACTATAGGTCTCTCATATGTATCTGACAATTCCCACATGTCCATCACAGACTTGTCCTTAAAATATCGGTGAAGAATGACCCTGAGCATGGGTAGATCAGTGGTAGAGAGCATTGGCGTGCTAAGCCAATAGTAGGCCTACCGGGTTTGATTTTTGTGTCCAAGTGTAATTTTTTAACTAATTTAAATTGTGTGTGTTTTGAATTTTGTGTTTTTAGTGCTCAATTAGGCTATTCACCGCTTACAATAATTTCAGGGCATTTGCCAAGGAGGTTCACGTTCCAACACTCAAGTGAAGAGGAGATTTGAAAACCACCCCCAGTTAACTCGTTCAGGATTTAAAGTCTTCTACAAAAAAATAAAAGCAATGTGAATCTAACATCTTAGCCTGTTTGGCCACAGATTTCGGTCTTCCCGGGGGTTGAATGTTAATGTAATCAATATAGCAATGAAATTAGCTTTATTATTTTACCATTCCCAAAGATTTAGTTTCATGAAAGACTCGACACAAATAATTCCAAGAAAAATATGAGGCTCTGAAGTTTTAATTTTTTTTTTTTTTAATTTGAGGTATTTATCATGCACTTTATGAACCGACAGATTATATCAGCACACAACTTTATAAATTAACTTAAATCTAGAATGGACACAACACCCAGCCCCCTGGCCATTAATTCATCACTGTGAAAAGGGGGAACCCATATAAAGCTAATTTAAAAAAAAATCCGTGCCCAAAATTTAACTCAGGACCCATAGCTAATTAGGCAGACACACTAGAAACAGAGCTAAGGTGTGTGAGTTCTGAAGTGTTACCTTCAAGAATTAACTACCATAATATTTGGGAATTAACATGATTATTTAATCAGACTTACACAGTGTAAAGGATTTATTTGTTGGATTAAATATTCCCTATACACTAACAGTAAGTAGGCTACAGGTAGCTCCTAAAATATAAAGAGTTAATTGAGATTTAAAAAATAAATTAACAATTACCGTGTGCATCTTGTAGCTCCTAAAATATAAAGAGTAAATTGAGATTTAAAAAATAAATTAACAATTACCGTGTGCATCTTGAGCAGCTTTTCTCAAAGCAGAATGTTTGGGGCCAGTAGACTCTTTGATAATCTGTAGTAATAGATCTTCCATGTTACTATGTTTCACAAAGTCTTCAAACAATTAAACATTCTTTTCTGTACGTCAAATCTGAAAATGCATAAAACAAAACGTAAATTTAAAAATAATAGGCCTAGAAATAACTAACCTAAGATATAGGCTAATGAATTTAAAGAAATGTAATAATTAAAAAGTAAGTACAACAATCCTATTTTACATTTTTACTCATCTAATGTTTAGGTATATTAATTACTTCAAACAGTGAATCACTCCCCCGAGGTGGACAATGATACTAATTTCAAAATGAACAAGTAATGTTCGAAAATATGTGACACTTAAACACAACAATTTTGATTAATTTTAATTCTAGTTTTGCAACTTTGATTGTTGAAATTTGAAGTGCTCACCGGTGCCTACTCACCAATAGTTATAAATAAATAAACAGCCTCTGTTATATAAATGTTAACAATCGAATAGAATTAATCATACTGTATTCATTAAGAGAACCGGCTTGCGACGCAGTTTCAACATGCGAAACAGCTGTCCAGAATCGCTAAAGAAATTTAATCAATACAACGTTACAAACGCTGTTTATAAAACACAACCATAGAGACACCATTCATTGGCTGGAAATTTCGCGGTTTTGCGGTGCTTTAAAGTAGTGTGATACAATAGGCCTATGTCACAAGGCCTAAGAAGAAAAACTGAAAATAATACCGGTATATGTTTTGATTTCGAAACTGAAGACTAAAATTATATTACATTTTGATGGATTAAAAAATTAGCCCAAATAGTTTTTATTTCAATAGAAAATACTATGGCAGATTTGCCGATAATTTTTCTGACTTTTCACGGTATACATTTTCAAACATAAAGTATTTAAGTTTTCTATCTGTTTAATGATTAGCTTACGAGTTAAATTTCAGGAATAAGTAAACAGTGTTTTTTTAAATATATGCTCTAGATGTTGGCAATTCTGCTAAAAGCGCGGTGTTCAAGTTGTAGTTCAAGGTCGGTAATCATGTCGACCTTGATTAGCTGGCAAACTTTGGCTGCTGATATACAGATTATATATAAGGCTGCACAAATTTATCAGCTGCTAGTAAGAGTTTGTTTCGATTAGAAAACACAGCTAATTATTGGAAATTAGTAGTTTTAATCTACCGTGGGAAATGATTCCTTCAAATCAAATCAGGATTTCTGGGAAATCATTAATTAGAGTGTGTTCAAATTTTAACTCCATACTATCAGAATCTGATAGAAAGAGGTTTCTCCATTTATCATCCAAACGGTTTGTAAACTCCTTAATTATAATTATATATTTCCATGTGAACATAACCTAAATTCACATATATTCCATTCTAAGCTTTTGTGACATTTAAAATAACTAAACCATGTTTCTTCGAGTAGACACCAATAATAATTGGCAGTTTCCGAAGCTATGAAAGCCTACTGATATAGATTTAATTATTGATAAAAAAAATATTTAGGTGCCAAATATAAATCCAAACTAGTTTCTAAAATCACATAGGCATACATGATTCTAATGTAGACCTATGTGTAATGTTGACAAAGGCAGGCTCAGATCCAAAGGAGGGTTACGGGGGCTAGCACCCCAGGAGCTTCGCATATATGAACTTCCACAAACTGTGGGAATAAAATAATTATTTACTGTTTGACTAGTTTATAAAAATCAATCTCTTGTCATTTTTGAACACAAAATTAGGCCTAGGCCTATTTGAATAGAATAAAAGAACTAATATATTTTTTTAAAGCTTTGACATTATCTTCTATCCTTATTAAGATTAGCTAAAAACAAAGTAATCATTTAATAAATCATTTTTTTCCAACAAATTAAATTTATTGTGATGGATAATGACAATATTTCCTTATTTAATTATAATATCCTTAATATCGAGCTTTTAACAGTTAATTTTGTGTTCAGAAAAAAATTATGAATACTAAAATGTTGAAAAGAGAAATATTTGTTTAATGTCAGGTTCTACAAAGATTGTTCCGGTCTTTGTCCTGTATTTAGCTATTTCGAGATAAATAATTATAACCACTCGTTTACACCTGTTTGGTTGTAAAATACATCAGGTCTATTTTCTCTTTCAAGGAGATACTATACAGTAAATTGTCAGACTATGTGAGTTCAACCGATGGAAATTGAAAGAAGAAGAATAGCAAAAAAATATTTTTCTTTAGGTATTTACTGTGCAATTTCTGAACCGACTGATTATATCAGCACAAAACTTATAGACTAACCTAAATCTCGAACAGTCACGACACCCGTCCTGATGCCGTTAATTCACCACTGTGAAAGTGTAAATCCACATTTCACCATTGACATATTTCTAAGCCATGATAGGAATCGAACCTGGGACCTTTAGCTCAGTAAACAAACATGCTACCAACAGAGCTAAGTTGTCGGACTAGGAATTAGAAATTAATAAATGTGCAATACAATCCACAAGAAGCGTGTAGGGCAGACTATTATGGAGGTTACCTACAGTAGCCCCATGGCTTCTTTGGTGCTGACTGACAGCTCACAGTTGACTTCTGACAGCAAACATATAGGCATATACCTAAATGTTGACCGTCAGAAGTGACAGTTGCTAAACACATGTTTTTGAAGATCATATGGTTCGGCGTAGGGATACATAATTTGGTCCGATAGTTTTTCAAAGCCGTCAGCTGTGAGCTGTCAGTCAGCACCAAAGAAGTCATGGAGCTACTGTAGCTAACCAGGGGGTGTAACTGTTTATTGTAGAACCACTGTTAATATTTTTGTGTAGACCTAATTTAAAAATAATCACATTATTTATTCCAACCGTTCAATATCTAAACAGCGAGCTATACCCACAAAACGGCCCACGATGATAGTGCCAACATTCGTGGATTGAGGGTGTCACGTGGTCAGCGCAACGAACCGTCCAGCCGCTAATCTCAGTTTTCTACTCTGGATCTGCTACTTATTTATTTAGTCAGATCCTCGTTTGTCCTCACGAGGCTGAGTTTGGCCTTGTTACATACTCACTGCTTCACAGAAGCAATTCTGGAAGTGCCGAGGATCGAACCCAGGGGCCTCTGGATCTGTAGCCGGGAACTCTATAAACACTAGATTGCAGCAGTGGTAAAGCAGATAAAGAACAAGTCAAAGACTAATCAAAGCTTAGGCGCAGATACAAATAATATTTTACCTTCTACATATTTCTAAAATAGTAATACTGTGGGAGCTAAGTGTTTTAGGACAGTCGGCTTACACTACAACAAAATACCGATCAAATTACGGCATAGTCCAAATTTATGCTTAATTTCTTCTTAATTTTGTGTTTGTTTAAAGATTTTTTGTTGTTGTTGTAAAAAACAATGTTAGTTCGTTTTATAGGAGGATTTTGTGTAACAAGATGATTTCGCTTTTCAAAAAACATTGTAAAATCATGTCTAAAAACTATCAAAGGGGAAAATATTTGATTCCATCTTTGTATGGCACTTTTTTGCTTTATTGCATATCAGCGTTTTTACAGAGCTCTACTGATAGTAAAGGTGACCTGGTGGTCTAGATGTAAGGTGTCAGACTTCTATGCTGGTGGCCGGGGTTCAATCCTCGGTCCCGGCACAGATTTATCTGATTACCAAACCCTTCCTTCACCTCTGNAGATTTATCTGATTACCAAACCCTTCCTTCACCTCTGACAAGACATCTTGTGAATGTGAGGAATGCCAGGCCTCCACCGTGGTTCGGATTCCACGTTAAACTGTAGGTCCTCCATTTCATCTCACAATCACCCTACCATTGCACATTAGCGTAAGTGTGTATAACCTGAACGGGTAGTAAGACGCTGCGCTAATAATAATAATACTACTACTACTAATAATAATAGTTTAAAAAAATACTTTTTAACAAAAGTAGATTAAAGGTTTTGATTGAAACATTTCTATATTTAATTGATTTGAATTTCCCTTCTCTCATTATGATGTAATTTGTGTTATCTTGTGTTGTATAAATCGTTTCATCACCAGTCGGACGAGAGAATAAAATGAATACTCTAGAGTACGCTTTCATTCGTGACCTTGAAACCGGAGAGTTCTAGTTATTTGCCTCGCTTCCAATGTCAACAAACGATATCAGACCATTGTATTAAACAATGTGATTAAATGTAAGCGTCTTGTCTTTTCTTGTTTCGCTGAAAACCATAAAATTTATAACGCCAGAAAGTACACTTTGAAGTGATGATGTAATGTGGTTGATCTAAACCGGATCCACTTCTTAAAAAAAAAAAAAATTTGCAACTTATAGAAGAGTATTTTAATTTACTTACCATAAACAGAAAACAGAAAATAAATTTAATAAGATTAAAAATTGTAGTAATATTGGAAATCCAAACAAGGACTAGAAATTTGTAAAATGTTTAATAAAATTCCATCTATAGTCTGTGGAGATTGAGAGATTTTTTTAGAAATGTTATGTCATCGCTACTTACTAGGTACCCGTATTGGTTGGATGCATTGTGTTATATCGTCATCGACTGTTTCCTGCGTGTGGCCGGGTCAGTTTAGTAAAATACCTCCACTACTCTTCCGCCTTTAATTTCTTCCATTGAATGTGAGGAATGCCAGGCCTCCACCGTGGTTCGGATCTCACGTTAAACTGTAGGTCCTCCATTTCATCTCACAAACACTCCTACCACTACACATTAGCGTAAGTGCGTATAACCCGAACGGGTAGTAAGACGTGGTGCTAACAATAATAATAATAATAATAATTTCTTCCATTCTTCTTCTCTCACTTGAACACTTTCTGTCAACTGCTCTTCCCATCTCTTTCTTGGCCTTCCTTGTGGTATTTTTCCTAATTACTTCATTTCCAACATTTTCATTATGTAATAATATTATTATTAGCACCGCGTCTTACTACCCGTTCGGGTTATACGCACCTACGCTAACGTGTAATGGTAGGGTGATTGTGAGATGAAATGGAGGACCTACAGTTTAACGTGGAATCCGAACCACGGTGGAGGCCTGGTATTCCCCACATTCACAAGATGTCTTGTCAGAGGTGAAGAAAGGGTTTGGTAATCAGATAAATCTGTGCCGGGACCGAGGATTGAACCCCGGCCGCCAGCACAGAAGTCCGACACCTAACCCCTAGACCACCAGGTCACCATTTTGTAATAACTACGCTACAATGTGTCAGGAATGTGCAAGGTGGAATTTAAAGTAAATGTAACAGCATTTTTAGTGAACGGTTAGTGGAAAAAACTATTTAATAAAGATCACTCTTTATTACACCTGACCAGAATTTGAACCTCGATCTCTCAATGATTGGCGGTCTGGTCTATTTCGAGATTGACGTGTTTAGATCAATCTACCACTGAAAAGGGTTTTTTAGATAAGTTAGAATTTAAAAATATGCTGCAGTAATAAAATTCATTCTCAACCCAAATTTTACAAAATATTTAACGATAGGATTAAACATAAGTCGAACCAAGAAACTTATTGCCAATTTTGGCGTTGAAATTACCACTTAATGGTTTTGCAGTGTGTGTGGGGGAGGGGGGTCGACATTTTGTCCCTCTTTAATTGGTACACCTCGGTAAGCGAGAAATCGCCACTCGAAAGTTCAACTCTAATTCAATATTTAATTATGCGACGTATTATTTAAAAATATGGTTCATGCCAGAATAAAGTAGAAATATAACATAAGGGCTATTTTTCCTCGACAACCCTAAAGTTTGAGTTTTATTAATACGAACGAATATGGGAAAGTGTGATCCTAGCTCATTTTCAATGTCTTTTTTAATCAAATTTACAAATCAGAGATTATGCTGGATGACAAGGACTCAATATTTGGCCTTCCTCCGACAAATACAGTCATTTTTTGATAGGCTCGTGGTTCACAACAGAAAATTTTAAGTTATTGGAGAACTAGAAGCGAGCTTTCCTCTTTACCTTGAGATAATAGGTTTCATAGTTTTCTTTCCCCTCTTTCGTATTGACATGGCGGAGAGAGGTTGTAGGTGAAAGATTAAAGGGAGTATAAGCTTAGACAGAGTAGCTAGAGTAGTAGTTCCAGAAAAAGGCACAGAACATCGTGGCCTGACAGTGATCGGTACTCTAGCGCCGGCCGATGGGTTTTTCGATCTTTGTTGAGGAAATCAAATTTGATTTTTAAGACAAAATACTATCAGTTCAGGATCATTTATAACTAAGTGTCGGGTGTCTCAAAAAAAAATTGATCAAAAATACTTTTAATTTCTTTCCACTTGACACCATCTTCATTATAAGATAATGCAAACTTGTGTTATTGATACAAATTTATAAAATGCTCTTTGCTCTGATTTTACCTACAGTCCAATTTTCAAATGAAGAGCTTAAACTGATAGTTATAAAAAGTTACTAGATCTACTTTGATAGCAAGAACTTTATCTGACAGCTAGCTAGAAAAGTTACAAAATCTACTTTCATGTTTTCATACGTCAAGTCATATGGTCTTCAGCTGTAACTTTTGATAGATATTACCAAGGTATTTAAAGTAACATTAATCATATATTAAATGTTGACAAAAAAAATAGTTTATATTTTCTAAGAGGTGATTTATATTAAAATTGGGTTGTACATTCAATTTGGCCTTATATATTTAAAACCCGCCTCGGTGGCGTAGTTGGCTAACGCGCTTGTCGTGTTTAGCTCGACTGCTGAGGACGGGGAGATCGAGGTTCGAATCTCGGTCGGGTGAACTGAGGGGGGTTTTTCCTAAATGGTTTTCCACTCTCCTTCCACGCAAATGCGGGTTCACTTCCTCTAATTCAACCTTCCCAATTCTTAATCCATTAGAGTAAATAGTACTTAAAGCGTATAACCCGAACGGGTAGTAAGACGCGGTGCTAAATATTATTATTATATATTTAAATTTGATTTTATTCTTCCTGTCATTTTTTTTATAGAATGAGAGCGAAAATAATCGATGGCGTGAAAATAGCTCGAGACATCCGCATGGAGATCAAGAAAGAGATAGATGAATGGGTGGCCAATAAAAACAAGCGGCCCCAGCTGACGGCCATCTTGGTTGGGGTGAACCCCGCCAGCTCGGCGTACGTCAACAACAAGATGAAAGCCGCTAAAGAAGTCGGTATGTAAACTTTGTCCGCGTTCAACCCACGTAAGGACGTATTTCTAATCCTACATTTGTTTTTATCCTTACTTGATATTTATTCGGACATCCTAAGTGTGATCTCTGACAGATAGGATTAATTTATTCCCAAGATCACTGCAATTTATTTTATGTGTCTTATTATTTCCCTAGACCTAAGCAGATGCTGGTACATTCCCTAAAACATAATCCTTTTCATCGAGTGTCCTTGGATTAGTTAATTAGTGTATAATTTAAATTCTTGAAAACAACTTGTTTTTATTAATAAAATTTAATTAGTAACATCATATTAAAAATGTATTATATAATTGTATACTACACTGGTGGTCATGCTGTCAAGATGACAAGCTTCTTTAGTCTGGTTTGTTCTGGTTTGAATCCTGACCGTGTTCATTCATTTTGTTTTTTTCCTAAATTTTCAATATTTCAATATTTAGCACCGCGTCTTACTACCCGTTCGGGTTATACGCTTTAAGTACTAATTACGCTAATGGATTAGGAATTGGGAAGGTTTAATTGGGAAGGTTGAATTAGAGGAAGTGAACCCGCATTTGCGTGGAGAGAGAGAGAGTGGAAAACCATTTAGGAAAAACCACCCCAAGTTCACCCGACCGAGATTCGAACCTTGATCTCCCCGTCCTCATCAATCGAGCTTCAACACGACAAGCGCGTTGGTCAACTACGCCACCGAGGCGGGTTTTTCCCTAAAAATGGTTTCCACCGTCCCTCTCAATTCAACTTTCCACATCTATACCCCATTAGTGTAAATACATACATCCTTGAACTGGTATCAGGTCGTAGTGAGGGAAGAGATAATCGTGTTTTGTGTGTTTGATTCCAGGAATTGAGAGTGAAACGATCAAATGTCCTTCTAAAATCACAGAACTGGAACTTCTCGGCCATATACAGAGCTTGAACGATGATCCAAACGTCGACGGGATTCTAGTTCAGGTACGCGCTGCTATCAAAATGTCTTGGGTTTTATAATACAGTTCATTTCAGTGCTTTACCGTATACGTACATATTTCTGTTCTTTACCCACTTGAGTGGCTGTATGAACTATGAGCTACTATCGCAGTGTACTAGACTGCCAATGACGGGGAGATCGAGGTTCGAATCTCGGTCAAGTGTAATGAAGTTTTTTTTTCTTTTTTCAAAATGGTTTTTCTCTCCCCTCGACACAAATGCGGGTACACTTTCCTATAAAAATAACCTTCAAAATCCTTGAAACCATTATTAGGGTAATTGCAGCATTAAAAAAACTATTCATATGGAAAAAAAACCTAAAGTAATTTAATTGCACGTTGTGATAGTATCTTGATTTATCGGAATAAAACTAAAATACTACAGACAGTTGTACAATATTATGTTTTTAACTGATTTAAGCAAAAAAAAAAAAAA